>VNJQ01007755.1:0-305593 GCA_008042515.1 Drosophila truncata
GGATTAAAACTAACCAGCTAGCAAATTACATAAAATTGCAACAAACTTCACACTTTTACCTCAAAAAAAAAGGAACAAAAATATTATAAGCCCAGGTACTGCAATTAAGATTATGTACATACATATATCCTGTAGCAAATTCCAACTGTCTTTGGTCTCTCAGCTTGTAGAAAATTCTTGGTATTTGCGCAGTGCAAGGAAACTTTTGCTAAGCCCGGCAAAGTATGCAACATTTTCGCACAGCTTTCTGGCTTTCGGGAATATGCAGCAGGCAAAAGGAACTTCCAAAATGCCAGAAACTACTACCAACTAGGAAGTTGGCCCGAAGCCCCAACCCAGATTTATACCGCTTTCGATCCACAAGCCTCTTTTTTCGTTGAGCAACTTCCTGAGCAGTTTGTGCAGCGCCGGCTTTTGACGCTTTTGGCATGTTTATCGCTTCGCTCGAACCGAGTTGAAATGGCCCAATTGGCCGTGGGCCAAGTTAGGAACCGGGCAAGTCCTGGCCTTCCCTGCCCTGTCCTGCCCTGCCATTCTCAACTGCTTTGTCAGCATTAATTAAAAGCAAATTACACTTGTTTTTTTGTTTTCTCTGAAAACAGAAAAGAACTTTTGCTGCAGCATCATTAAAAACTTCTTAGCATTGCTTCTTTTTTTTCTTTTGGCCGGGAGTTTGCGTCACATTTCATGAATCAACAACTTGATTAGCAATTCAAATGCGCCGAATGATTTCCACCTGCTCGAGTTCCCAGGACAACAGCGACAGCTGGCCAAGGCAACCGAAGTTTTCCTAATTAAAGTGGCTTCCGAAATAAAACGCAACTGTCTGAAAATCGAGAAAAAAAAATGCCAGGCCGCAAAAAAATTGTCAATGGAGAAATAACACAGACGGGGGCAGGCCGCGGCTGTCAGAGCAAACAAAAAAAAAAATTTAAATATGTTTACCCGTCGAGCAAAAAAGACATTTTCCAGGAGACCCTTTTTGCGCGCCGCTACAAATGACTGCGTTGTGTTTTCTGCGGCTCCTGCGGCTGGCAGGCAACCAACAGGACACGCACATGGATACGAACCGAACGAACACTGCTGCTACACAAAGGCACACCATGTGGCATAGTTCTAGGCGCGCTGAAATGTGAAACCATTTCTCTGGCACAACACAAACAAACAAGCAACAAAACCGAATGGCTATGAATGCGAATTTGTCCCAAAACCTCACAAAATGTTCCAAATTGTCAGGCAAAAAGTTTTCAAATCTGGTATCCGCACAGCTCCACATCCACAGCTCTCATAGTGGGTTTCTCTCTCTCTCGTCAATTTGTAGGTTGTGATTTCTCCGACAGGCGGCAGTTTGATTCCTTCCATTTGGAGTTTTATGACCAACAACACTGATTTCGAGTGGCAACAAATTTAAACAAACTTAAGCCACCCAAAAGTTTTGTGCTAGAAACCAAAGTCATCTTGTGGGTTCTTGAAATATATTCAACATAAATTAAGCATACGTCGTGTGGTCTAATTTCTAATTGGAGATGAATGCTAATGAGGGGAATTTGTCTGTCCTAACGAAATGTCAGTGCCATAAAATAATAAACAAGATATTATATTTAGGTTTCAGTTTAGGAAGAGGCTGGAATATCAAGCATTATGTTATTCAAAAGCTGATAGTGTAGTTGAATCATAATATTGACTTTGGCTTTGGTTCATTTTAAATACAAACTGTTGACAGACTTTAAGAAGATACCCCAAGAGCTCGAGAGTCACTTTAAGCTCTGTCATATCCTCTTAGCTCCTAAAGGCTCATCGGAATAATTAGGCTCTCCGCCATAAATTCATTATGCCATTAAGTGCAAGCCGTCAAGCGGCCGCAGCGATATTGGTCTGATGGATCGAAATTCGTTGCATATAGTTAGGCGCCGGCAAGTGGCGATTGGCACGTGTCGGTGGTGTGTGTTCAGCGTCGCCAGGACCATTAAGCCAACGCCTCTCTGGATCGAATTTCGTTGCAAGGCTGCTCTGCTACCAAAAGCGGCAGCGGCAGCGTCGAAATAACTTCATCAATTTCGCCAATATTCCATTATCGTTTGGCCCACGACTCGTGGGTGTATGTGGTGGATGGATGTGTGTAGTACACTCACTCTATACACAAAAGTGCCGTTGGAGAAGGTCTGTGTGAGTGTGTGTGTTGATTTTATTAGGCCGCCCAGCAATTGTTTGCTTAAAAGTTTTTCACACACCAAAGTCAACGCTGTCTGCGCTTGATTTTTTCTTCCTTTGCTTTTTTTTTTTTTTTTCAAGCACGTCCTTGCCCTGTCGTTGTCCCCAAAGATTTTGCACGTTTGCTATTCGGACATTTCGTGCGATTATTGATTAGATAAAAACACACACAGAGGGAAACCCCAGAGAAAAGAAACAAAAGAAGCGTAAAGCCGTCGCCGTAAAAGCTTAAATAAAAAAGAAGCAAGCTTGACGGCACTTAAGTCACTTAACTTGGCCAATGGGAGCGAATAAGTTGCTGGCTTTTATCTACCCGATAAGTTGAGAGTGGGTGAGAATTAGACAATGCCACCAGAGAGTTCTATACTTTGAGTCAGCGAGAAGATCTTTCTGATTAGCTAAGGAACTTCAACAAGGAGACAAGTTGTTAATTTACGGTAAGAACTTGTGGAGTCATCAACAGTTGTGGGAAATTTAAGGATAAATTATTGAATTTTAGGAGGGTTATTCCGGATATCAGGTTAAGCGGCTTTAACTTAATATTTTAAATACAAACTTAACTTCAAACACTTTCTTCTCTAAAATTTTTAATTATGTAAATATTGTTCATTAAAATGTTTATGTGGAGCTTCTAATTAATTTCGTAATTCTAAGTTTTACACTTAACAATCAATTTAGAAAACTTTCTGCATATATTATGATATTCCCTTTTAAAGTTAAACTTCCATTTGGCAAAAAGGATAATAAAACCTCATCAATGTCAAGAAGACTCAGGCAGCATAAATGATTTTTATGCTGCCCAACATTTTCAAACTTCCTGTCAGTCAATCAAAATGCTCGAAATGGCGTTTAATTTTTATAGCAGACGCTTTTCCGCCTCACTTCTCGCTAAACCGAAAAAGAAAACTTACCGTAAGCAAAACAAAAGGCAGGCAAAAAGAAAACAAAACAAAGCCAAACAATGAAAGGAAAATAACAAAACAAAAGCCCTGGCATTTCCACACGGCCAAGTAAAACAAAAAATTTAAAAAAAAAAATGGAAAAAAGCGAGCAGAAACAAAAGAAGGGAACAACAGCGCCCAGCAAGAAAAACCCGCACATTAAATATTTTGAGCAAATTTTCGACTCGCCTTTCCCCCTTTATTTTTGTGGCGTCAGCGTTAGCTTTTCTCTTTTTTTTTTGATGTGACATCTAAATTTATCTATAAACAAGAACCACAAGTCGACTTTTTTCATTATTTATATTTGCTTGCTTGTTTGTTTGAAAACGAAAACATTGTGACAGGCTAATTGATTTAAATGTGCATTTTTTAGGAGTCTTTTTAGATTTTGTTTTTTTTTTAATTGTAGAAGGCAGCAAATTTTCCGCTATTCCCTTGTGGCCTGGTCAAGGTCCGTCGGTTTAATTAGCACATATCTGCGGATCATTTGCGCTTCACTTAATGACACCCGATTGTCCAGATTAAATCGTATTCGTAATTAACACCCAAAGGGCATCGTTAACATCATTTAAGACAGTTTCAGAAAAGCGCACAGCGAGTGGTCATCTCCCCGAGATTAAAACCCGTTTATGACTCGGACCCCTGCACTTGATCATCGCGCGGAATGTGAAGATTCCGGAGTGGACAATGCAGAAGCGATGACAAAGGGCAATCGGAATATGAAGTGGCTGGTGGACGGGGGAAAAAATTGGTACATCAGCACCGCAGGGGGTATGCTCTGCAAGGAAACAAAATGCCAAATGGTGTATTTTAACAGATTCTTTTTAAGGGAATTAATCTTGATTTCTTGGAGCTTGAAATTGAAGAGTTCCAGAAAAATGATTGTTGTCCAGATTGTATTAAAATGTTGATAGTAGTTACTCTTTAAGCAAAGCTATTTTGTCTAAAAATGACATTACTATTTAGCCAATATTCCTTGAAATTTACCATGAAGAAATAGGGTTTATTTTTGTTGTACATTAAAATATATTGTACATAGAAACAGCATACAGCCTCATGTTACCAAATATTTCAAATATAACCGCACAGCCTCTTATGAGGACTCTGCTCCGCCTTGTCCAACCCATTTGGAGCAGCGTGTCCTCAATAATGCAGAAATTGAAGAGTCAACCGCATCTGGCAGTAAAAAACATAAATGCCTTTAATTAAATTGCCCGTCTCGCTGTCCTGAATGGAAGGCTCTTCGCCTTGTAGTTTTTGGCAACGTTGCGTGTAAGCCCGAAACAAGTTCGGGCCGTTGCCGCCTGATGGGCAGTGAAAATTGATGGGCCGCTTCAATATCTTCGGCTGTCTTGTAACGCTTTGTACGTATCTTTTTTTTATCTGCGGCGAATGCTGCATGAAATTTAATGAGATTTTCGTCTTGCCTCTCTTTTTGTGTTTTTTGTTTTTTTTTTGTATCATAACTTTTTGTATTAATTTTTGGTTTTGAATGTAGGTCAAACATTTTTGGCATTTCTCGAGTGCCTGTCGCCAGGCCTAAAAGGGTAACCGAAATCGGGCAATGTACACGCGTTGTTCGAATTGCATTCCGAAACCAAAGAATTTGTATTATTTATATTTGCTTTTAGCTTTATTTTTTTGGTGATTTGGTGATCTGAGCCAGGCCTAGACGAATCACGAGTGCACTACCTATGTATGACTGTGGCTCTAATTGATCCCCTGGGCATGGGCGCAATTAGCTGGCCAACTGGCATGTTGGCCCAAAGCAAATACTCGACAAGTTGTCCACGCCGAGACACCTGAAGAGTCTCTCTCTCAGCTCGCGGCTCTTAGCTTGAAGCTGCGTCTAGACTGGATTGCTCTGGCCGGCATCTTGACCATGTCTAACAATAGTCCAAATTGGATATAGGCATCGGCGACGACGAGAAAAACAACAACAACAACAACAACGAAATGACAAACTATGACAGACTTATTCAGTGAGCGTTCGTTTATTGCAAATGCAATAGTAATTACATTTTGACGTTTGAATATTTGTGTAGGCGAGATGCCTTTTTATGAGGCATTTACGTATATTTATATGTGTAATTTGTTACAAATAAATGCCAAGTTTGCTTATTTTTAAACTATTCTAAGTGTTATTGGCTTGAAACGATTTAGCATATGGTTAAATGCTTTGAATATAAATATGTCTACTTTATTTAAGGTACTTAAGACTTGAATTGTTAGATCTTTGGAATGCATTTTTGATCACGAATACAATGTTTGCTTAATAAAAAGCTTGAAAAATTGCATTATCCAATAGTAATAAATGTATTATTCAAATGGTGATTTTATTTTTATGATATTATTAAAATAAACTGAGAAATTTTTGTATTTTAATCTTTAGACAGTTGATTTTCAGAAATAATATAGTAAACAATATTTCTTATTTAATATTATTCCAACCTTGATAAGAATAAAGCTCTTTATTTATACTATTTAAATAAAAATATGTTCGACCTAAAAAAACCCAAAAATAAATTTAATTATACTCCCTAATTATGTTCATAGTTCGAATAAAACTCATTAGATCAATGCACAGTGGGATGGACTTCAATTGCCAGTCAACGATGACCACTGTGCCACTTTTCGGGGGCGACACTTGCCGTGGGCAATTAACAATATCTATATATATTGATATTTATATTCGTATGTTTCATTTGTCTGCTTTTGGCGGCGTGACGTAGGCACAATGCTGAAAACGTGCTAGATACTTTTGTATCTGCGTATCTCTATAGCGGCGTGCGTGCTGTGTGTGCGCTGTGGATACACTGCATCCGTTAGGTGTGTGTGGCTGAATGCAAACGATGTGAATTTTCGGACAACTATTTTGGACGCCAACTGAGACTACGACTACGACTACGACTACGACATCGACGTCTGCGTCTGCGTCTCAGTCTGCGTCAGCGGCGACGCGTGCGTCCGGTGCGCAGTTGGCTTTGATCAGGCACTGTGGGGTTAATCAAAGGGGGGTTAAACGGTGCGGAGGTGTGGGCAAAAAAAAAAAAAGTTTTTCAACTTTGTTTGCATTGAACTATCTACATATGTTTGTGTGTAAAATCGGCCGCAGCAACATGAGGTTTCTGAGGTATCTGAGATTTGTATAAACAATTTGCGCGCCGCGACGCATTTTGCAACATTTAAATGTAATTTTGACATGACATTTGAGCTGAGATTACGTTAAGTTAACAGAAATTTTTGTAACTCTTAATTTGAATATTAATAGAACTGGCTATTTATTGCAGACTTTCATGGCTGTACTCATTGGCTCCATAATAATGGATAAGCCACCGATTTAATGGGCCGTGGAAGGAAGTGATGTTTCCGTTTTGGTCAGCCAACAAATTATGCGATAAAATACACATAAATGCGAGGCCCTCAAATATTGTATTTACTAGATTTTTATGATATCATAAACGAGGCCGAACAGCATATTGAGAATCGGATTTGCGTTAATCATTTGTATAAATTTATTTATTTATTTTAAGTGTTTTTTAATGGTGTGCTTGCTTGCCTGCTGGCTGTATTTATTTATGCAAATATAATGACGTCAAATCTGGCATCCGATTTCCCCCCAAACACACCACAAATCGAAACGGTAGCAAAAAGAATATATAAATCTGATTAGCAACAATACTTGTCGTGCTATATTTCACACTTGATTTGGAAAATTATTTGCATTGTATTTCGACACAGCGAGCGAGAGGGAGATAATTGAGAGAGTAATTGATACAATCGATTTATTTTGTTATTTAGACAAATTGCATTTTGCTGATTGCAGGGGACATAAATCTGGTAAAGTAACTCCAGGCAAGATATATGTTTATCTGTTTTTTTTGGGCGTGTGCTGGGCAATAAAGTCAACAATGAGATAAAAAACTCAATTGCATAGAAAAAATAAAGAACAATATTATAGGCAAGGGCGTGGAGGCTTTTTGATAATGATAAACGAAAAGTTCCACCAAATGAATATATAAACAAAAACAAATTTGTAACACTTGTTTAGGCACTTTTTATATATCTTTTGATAATTTTTAATTTCTCATTACAATTTTTTTCGGTGAGCACTGAAACTAAATCCGTTGGCCTGTTTTTTTTTTTTTAATTTGTAGATCTCGATAAACTTCGATATCAGCGCGATTATATATCGATAAGCCCGACCGGCTAACGGTGGATGCTCGGTGGCAGAGACGCGAACTCGAACACGATTCCGATAGCGATAAGAAGAGGCGGCAGCAGGAGCAGCAACGTCCGCACATGCTGCCTGCTGGGGATAAACTGGAACTGGATTTCGGAGTTGATAGCAGCGGCGCAATCACAGAGACACCGAGATCCCAAAACAGAGACACCACTTGCTGTTGTCTGTGTGCGTTGTGTGTGTGCTTCTAACCCGTCCAGAGGCAGCAACAACAACCACAAGGCGGCACACCGAAAGCTTTCAGGCCCCGCGAAGAAATCTGCGCATGAAAATTCGCCAAGCAAGCAAGAGAGAGAAAGAGAGAGAGTTTCGGCTGCCATAGCCAAAGCTTGCCGGCGATTTCCCGTTATTTTCTTGTGGAAATTTTTGGCAAAAGCTTGGCCAAGATGGAAGCTTGAGGTAAGCAAAAAGCTTGGACAAAGTTGTGGGAAAAGCTATGGTTTTCTCTTAACTTTGGAAGGTTTTAGTGCGGAAATATTAGGAAGTGGATTTATATTTTATTATATTCAACGTATGCAGCTACTTTTTACTTTATTCTAAAATTATTAAGAATTTTTAAGACTTCTTCGAGGTTTTTTTAATCTTTAAATGCTTTCGAGGATTTATAGTATTTATTTCTCATGGAAAGTGTGAACATTTTTGTAAAACTCCTTAATATATTTTATTTTTGGCTACTTCCCGATCCTTCAATTGAATTTCAATATAAAAACTTTTCAAAATTGAAATCAGGAATGTCTTTCCGCATTTCCCCATATTATCCCTGTACTCCAGCTCTCTCTCTCTCAAAATCAAGGACTCTCTGCCAGCTTTTGGCTTCCCCTTCGAACCATTGTTTTCGTCCTCAATTTTGGGCTTTGTTGTTGTTTACGGAGGGGCGTCTTCAACAGGTTGCCACCCACTTGGGTGAGATTTTTCGCTGCTGCCGTGCGGGAGTCAAAACAAAATGAAAAGCATTTTCAACAGGACGACCCTAAGGGCCAAGCACACACACTTCTACATGCATAATCATACACAGATACTTTCGCAAAATAAACCCCTAACACACACACACCCCATTGGGGGGCCCCAGAAATAAAAATATTCACAAAATTCCTTGTTTCCCTTAAGTTGTACAAGTGTTTCCAACTTCCTTGCCCAGCTCTCCTGGTGTTCTCTGTCCTGGCCCGGTTCTTTCTTGCTTTTGTTTAGCATATTATTTGCTTTTCGGGGCTGACTTACCAGGCATCAAAAATAAACAAAGCCCGTCGAAGATTTTAAGTAGCAGAAAGTATCCCAGCGACTTACCTGGAATAAAGCAGATGGAAAGAAAACAGTTAGAAAAAAAAAACACTTGTAATGCGTTGTGATAATTATGGCAAAGGTAACATTATCGGGGATTTGGCAATGAAAGGACGAAGATGAGTGGGCTTGACTAGAGGGCGGATTCATTAGGAGAAACCATAAATGGCAGAGCTTCATTTCAGCCCATTTTGCTTTAATTGAAGGAGACATGAGATGGCCGGAAGCATAACCGAACATATCGCGTGAACATTTCCCATAATTAAGGGGGAGTTTCACCAAGCCAGTGAAACTACATTGTCAGAGATATTATAATAGGCAGGCAGCAAGGAAGAGGCAGCTCGTTCTAATAAAGCATTTATGGTTAATGAATTCATATTAAGTTTCTTAGATTTTAGCTACCTTAAATTTTTTATTATTTGCTTAACAAACTCTTCTTTATTTATATTTTTTAGATATATACAATAAATTCTTATATTTTAATACATTTCTTATATTTCAACAATGAGTTCCGTAAAAACAAGCTCAGTTTATATACGTTTTCTTTGTATTTCTCCTAAAAAATAAAATCAAAAACACATCTAACTCTGCCAGAAATATTCAATCCTTATCAGGAAATAATAGTCAATTTCTTATTTGGCAGAAAATTGAGTTGGCCTTAACTGAATAAAGCACCAGCAATATATGTATCTTCACATGGAAACTGACATTTGCAAATACAGACTTTATGGTGATTTCATTTAAATAATAATTTTTGTGGCACATTTTCCAGAATATAACATTTTCCAGACTACCAACATTTATGTGCATTTCCTAAACTGATCAAATGCATAATAAATTGCTTTACGAAGTCTGTCAAATTTCTTGTATTTGAAATTCCTTTACCAGTAGCCTTTGCCTTACCAACTGTGTGACGTCGACATTCAAAATTAAATTTTAGGTTCATGATTTCATGCATTAAATATTTGGCTGCTTGCTGCCAACTCAATGTTTATGACTCGTAATTAAATTTCGTTCGAAATGCAATTTACAGCTGCACAAATGTAAATATTACTCATACGCAACGTTGGGCGCTTGGAATGCCAGTGCAATTTCTGGTCTTGCTCTTCGTCTTCTACGGAATAAGGGGTATGCAATGGTATACAATTATGTGCAGCAATTAGTAAAGAGCAGGAGGGTATCCTGTTCTGGGTTTGGAACCTATTATCCAAATGCTAATTGCCAAATGCCAAGACAGGGGAAGTTGGCCAAAAGTTATGTATGTGCAACCGAGAAGCCCAGCCAGATAAGCCAAGACAGGGAGTGGGAGTGGGCAAAGTTTGCATATATTTAAGCTACCATTTAAACATTTTGATTAATTATTTCACTTCTGCGTTCGCTTTACTAGCTGTGTTTACACATTTCACTTAAAATTTGTATTTATATAAAGTATTCAAAGGACAGTAAGACAATAAATTCATTTATCTTTTATCTTACACATTGCACTCAGCTGGTTAATCACATTAACTCCCAACTCACCTCAGGTTTATCCAAAAATTTGACTCGACATAAGCTGAATGCGATTTCCTGATTAATTATGCTATCTAATTCTGGCTTGTTCAACTTTATCAATGGATTTGGTGCAGACTCGAGACCCGATCGGAGCCTTGTGCTCAGTTTAAGCGCCGCTAGACTTCTGCAGCCGAGTGGTGCGTGTGGTGCTCCGTGCTGCTTGTGGTGCGTGTTGGACCGAAAGCTGGTTTGGGGCTTGACCAAAACTGGACAGGCTCGGCCTGGATCGTATCGGATCTTGGCATTGCGTGCCAGGCAAATAAGCTGCGGGCGCCATAGTCCGCGGAGCCGTCCGTGCACTTAATCACGGCTATTAATAAATCAACAACTAAATCAATAACGAATTCTAATTAAAATTAGAACTAGACAAGCGTCAAATGCGAGGTGCAAAGTCGAGAGAAAAAATAGGAATAAACACAAAAACTAGTTGCCTGTTCGTTCAAATTTCACACAAATCAGCTTTAAATGTCAAAACGCATGTTGCACAAATGCGTCAAATGCCAAAAGCGGGCCACCGGCAATAAATCATCATGCAGAGATTTTTGAGTCGCGTTTGCAGCCTGGATAACTCTGAAATCTGTCCCTCGACCCGCTGCTCAGCATGAGAGAGTTAAACGTCGAAAACCTGTTGACAGACATGAAAGCAAATTTCTGGTTGCAATCAAACGATTTGTTGGCTGCCCTACGAAGTGAGGTCAATATAGAAAAATGTCTTGGAAATTTACAGAAATCTGTTCAGGTTTGCTTTTAGCTTTAATTGAATTTCGAAGGGGTGTAAATGTTTTCTGTATCTTAAAATTCCTTAAATATTTACCATTCCTTAAATATTTCTCAAAGCTAAACAATACCAGCGGCTTTTGAGTCACTCATCTAAAATGCCGCCTCAATCACTTTTATGTAGCGTATCCATAAACGTACAAATTTAATAAAAGTAATTTTTGGATTTTTTTTTCATTCGTCGCAAGTTTTTTGGACAGCAACAACAAGAGACACTTTGTTTTTCAGTTTTTGGTTGCATTAATTATCGCCTTGCCATGAAATATGCGCGCCACGCATGCGCAGATCGCCGCGGAAGGATGGGGCACGATCGGAGAGGCCTGGGTATCGGTGTCTCTATTTGGGCTGGGAGGGTGCGAGGAGTGTCCGATCTGAAAATCGTTCAGTTTTATGGTCAAGCGGCGCGCGTGTTTGCCGAGGGGTGAAGCCAAGGGGCTAGCCTTAACTGAACAGCGACCATCGACCATCGACCACCGACTGCTTGACGACGGACTGACTGCCTGAGTGACTGTTTACCTGGGCGCCAATTAAATTTAATTCAATAAGCCGCCACCGATCAGCGGGCGATACAAATTGTGGATCGCAGCAACTTTCGATGTTTTGCCTAATGAGCAACAGCAACAGCAGCAGCAGCAGCAGCGGCGACAGTGCCAGAATTACCTCTGCGGCGTTGCCATACATATATCTAAAGCCTAAAGAAACGATCTCTTGACAGCACTTGACAGCAGGTTAACGGTTTTTATTTAGTTTTTCCTTATCGCCAGATTGTCAACGGGCGGTTAAATACCGTTCAAATGGGTTTCTTTGAAAAGGTGCGCCGCAGCATGAGAGTTACAGAGACTGGGAGTGTTTTGGTACCTGGCTGCCAGTCTATGCCTTAAATTCAGTTTTTTGGCTTATTAATTATAGAAATATTAAGGCTTAATATAAAGTTGATGGAATTATAAGAAAATTAGTTTGCAACAGTGTCTAAAATATAATAAATAAAACAATGCCAGAGTTGTATGTTTACTTAAATATTATATGAATTATAAGCTTGGTCTTTACCTTGGTAAATTTCTTATAAATCTTACATTTTACCAAGGTCAAGCTTTGCTAACAACCAGTTTATGCCCTCTGTTGGTATCAAAAGTAAATTTTATCAACCAGCTTTTCCAGTAGCTTTTGCTTAAAGCCTTCACCGTGGTGAAAAGCTTATTTTGGCCAATAAAAAGAGAGTCGCCAAATTGTCAACTTGTAGAACGTCGTCCACTAAGAGCTTTGGACCAACTCTCTCTTAAATTAGACTCTCTTTGCTCCTAGCATTTGATAATGATAAGAACTCCCTCTCCACAAAATTTCATAAGCGAAGGAGCAGAAACAGGAAAATCTCATCATCTAACCCGTCTTAATTGCAGTCATTATGCGAGCTGTGACCAAAATTGATATTCTAATGCTAATAAAAATGTTTCAATTTCGCTTTCAGAGGCCAGATTAAGCCACAAAACGGAGGGGGTGGGATAGAGTCGCTGGGCGGAAGGACGGTGATAAGTATATAGTAAATCATAAACGGTTGGATGGTTCGGGCTGTTGGCGCTGCCAACAGTGTGTCGTCTGGGCCACATGACGACGGGTTTTGCGGTCGTGTGGCATCATCAACGCCTTCCATGCCATCACCATCACCATCTCACCATAGTCAGACCCAGTGCCAGTGCCACCCCCTTCATTCTGACACCCTTGTTGTATCTCCTATCTCGTCTTTGCATTGCCATTGTGCAAATATTTGCATATTTAAGTTGTTGCTGGTGTTGTGCCATGGCGAGGCTGCCGCAAAAACTCATAAGCGCATTTTAGTGCCCTCCATGTGGATCGCTGTATGGGTGTGTGTGTGTGTCCGTGTTTGCCAGGTCCTTGCACACAATGCCCGTTGTGTGAGTATACATCTTGCCGGATTCTTGGTCTCACTCCATGCTCCTTCTGCTCCTCATTCTCATTTTCCTCCTCCTATGGCGAAGGTCAAGCGCTGGCATTATGAGGCTGACACCTAATCCTTTGGCAGGAAGAGCGACAGGGCTTGATTGTTTAATTATGTCAGGTGCTAAAAATGTCATTATCGTCGGTTAAGACATTCAAGCTTTTCTCCCTCGTCTCTCTTACAAATTGTCGCACAACAGTGCGTATGCTTAACCCCTTGATTAGCTGGGCAAAGCAGTGGGTCTTGAAATTACAGGATATCAAGGGAAGGTGAAAGCTAAATAAATAAATAGATTAATTTATAAGATATTGCAATTACTATTTATTTGTAAAATTCGTTAAAAGTTTCTTGAAGAAGGAATAAGACAATTAAAAGGTATTTTAAAATAACAAGTTTCTCTAAAAAAAAAATATTTAGAACTTAATCTTAGCATTTGGCCTTATGTTAAGTTGAAAATTTGAATATTACCAAGCGTTCTAGTTCCTCCAAAAACTTTCCTTAATGGGCTAAAAAGCGTATGCTTAACGGAATACCCGTCTTGCATTTAAAGCAGATACAATGTCTTGCCCTCGTAACTCTTCGGCCTGCCAGCTTTATTAATTTAAATTGTGTGCAGGGAACTGGAGGTGTAGGAAAAACAACACACAGGGTCCTCCAGTCTCCAGCCTCAGTTTCAGCTTCAGCTTCAGCTGCAATCTGTTCCACTTAGTTTGCTGTCTGTTGTTTTTCCCTCAGCCACCCTTATTTGCAGCTGGCGTAATGCACTTTTAATGCACCCGACCCCCCCAGAAATCCGGCCGAATACCCGCTCTTGTGCAACCCTTTAAGAGATTTTCTTGCTCAGGTTAAATTGGGGTTTTTCGGCCAACTCTTACTTACCGAAGCAGGATAGGATGCCTCTTAATCTTGATTTTAATTTCCCTTCTTTGCTGCTTGGCCCATTGTTGTCTCAGCTCTCCAGATTGGGCTCTAATGATTTGACTAATTGACTACGTGTAATTACGCAGCCGGGAGCCGGGAGAAAGGAGAGACAGCCAGTGGAATGTCAACGAATAGGGAGTTTTTAAGCCAAATTAGATGCTTTGTTTGCGACACTGTCAGCAGTGTGGGATTGTGGACTCAAATGGCATTGTGGCCGTTGTGGCAGATGTTGCAGCAAACTGGCAGAGTCCTGTTGAGCTGCATTTTGATTTTGCCATTCACAAACTAAGCTCTACTTATTTACCTCTTTTAGTTCTCAGTTGTTTACCTCTTGCAGCTGCCAGAGGAATTCAAATGAAGTTGGAAAAAATACAAATACAAAACCATAGAAACATAAACTGGAAGAGAAAGCTATGGACCCAATAGAATAGTGTCTGGATTTTCTTATTCAAGTTGAAAGAAAGCTAAATTTATATTTATTTTCAAGTTGAATGCTTTAACTTTGTACTTATCCACGAATATCCTGCAGAAAAGCGAAGAGAAGTTCAAAAAATGTGTGTGGGCTTTCACTCAGACAGACAAATAGGCAGTCAGAACAGGGCCTGCCTCGTCCTATTCCGTTTTGATTCATTGCGCTTCACTTCATCCTGAATTAAACAAATTGCATGCAATATAATTTAAAGCGTCCTATACATTAATGTCGAGTGCCACACAAATGCAGCTGTGTACGGGGTTGGCCCCCAACCAACAACAACCATGGTTAAGTAATGAACAAGGGCAACAACACTCGCATCAATCACATTTACAGTTCATTAATAAGCGCCGACATAATTCTGATGTACGACAAAGCATTTAACATAGGGCTTGGCTAAAAACCCACAGGCCAAGAAATGAAAGACGAGCCCGTGAAGTTGACAAGACCTGAGGTGCTTCTCGAAATTCAGACACTCAAAGGAATAATGGATTAATTTTAAACATCAAAAGATATAATTACTCTTTAAAAAAAAAAATAAAAAGAGCTAAACAATTAATTCTCCTAATTATAAAATATCCAAGCTTCTATTTAATTTAAAAATACCTCATAATAAAAACCTTAAAAACTCAATTTTTCTCCAAGTGCCTGGATTTTAAAAACCCACACTTACGGTTAAGATTTTCGTTAATTTTAAATCAGCGTTGACAGGGATCCACTAAATGAATTATACAGAAGCTTGGCAGAAGACCCACTTAGGATTAGCATTGGTTGGGTTGAATCGAAGAACCAAAGAAAGATGGGGCTTGGAGGACGACACTGGTGAAAGGATCCCACTCAAAGCTAATTCATAATTTACGGAATAATGGGAAAACGCTGCGTAATTGTTGTTGCTGCTGTGTGGCTGTGGCTGCGATATCAGAAGGCAAGAGCGGAACTGCCGGAAACAGGAAATAGCATGACGGGCGCACTCAAGACCATGGAAAATGGAAAATGGAAAATGGGTGGTAAAGTGACAACAAAAAGCGGTTAGTTTCCATCGTTCCAAATGAGCCAAAGTCGACAACTGAAAACTGAAAAAACAGCTGTTACAATTTAACGCACCAACTGCGACCGCAAGAAACAACATTTTTAAAGGATTTTTAACATAATGGATTTCAGGCCAATGAAGGATAATAAAGGCTTGAAAAGAGAAGTGGGAAAATGTGAGGGTTTCTTTTAAATTCGCAATAAATTGATCACAGAGTATATTTTAAGTAAATTAGCTGCGGGGATTATGTACTCCTACACACATTTTTATCATGCCAAAAGTATCTCCTCTCTTAGCTCAGATTGAATGTGACTGAAGACCTTCTTTAACTCCACAGCTATTAGTATTCTCTTATGTAAAGTCAGTGTCTAATATGTATGTTGCCCACAAGCAAGAGAGTGAGAATTAAAATTTTCCACATTCTCAAGATTGTAAATTTCCAATCGCTTTGATTTATTGTCCCTCCTCTTTTCGTTTTTTACTTTTTTGTATTTTTTTTTAGGCTTTCTTGTCGCTTTCGCTTCGGTCTCGGCCCATTGAGGCGTCATGCTAATCCATCTCAAGTGTCAATTCGTGCGTACGAACAAAGTCAGTCAGCGATTCATTCGACCTGCTGATTGAGCACTTTTTCGGCAGCTCCTCGAAAGTTGCCTTTGTTCGGCGGGTTCTTTGCCTTCTCCTCTGCTTATTTTTCTGTTTTTTTTTTTTTTTTTGCCTTGTCTTTCGAGCGGAAAATGCTAATAAATAATGCATGCGTCCTTGTGTATTTTGTCTGTCTGAGGGTTAATGTGCTGTCAATGGCTCCAGCGACTGTTCGCAAGAGCCCCTCCTCCGGGACAACAATGCAATTGATTTTGCCACGCCTCCCATGACGGGGATCCTGCTATGTAAATGTCGCTGTCAACATGCAGAGTCCTGAGTCCTGAGTACTGAGTACTCCCTGCCAAGATAAACATCTGATAAGTGGCCCGGTCCCTGGCCAACAGACACACACACAGAGAGAATCGGGGCTCGTTCAAAGTGATTTAGTGCCTGTGGTCAAGTGGGCCATGATTGACTCGGCTGCATTAAGGGCCAAGCGAAAGACATATGTTTGCTCGATAGAGGCAGGAATTTGGAGAACCTCGTAATGAAAACTCTGCGGCAGGGAGTGTATTTTATGTTTGGTTTAATTCTAGCAACCATAATACAATTTGTTTCCTTCAATTCGATTTTCCCTTTGTTTATGTAATTCAAGTTTCCGCTTTATGAGAAATATGAAATTTATTTACAAACATCTTTCCACACTTCAATAACTCTTAGTGTGAAACAATGTCTGACCTCAATTCCGAGTTGCTTTTTGATAATTTAATCTCTCTTCAAGCCTTACAGAATATAAATGATTAAATAGACTTTGCCATAAAATTGTTTGCTCCACAAACAAAGCAAACAAGTGCTAGAAGTGAATTTCTAAAGGTAACAGAATGCTTTTAAAGATTTATATTACATTTGAGTGCAGCAAAAGTTCAATGAATAACTAAACACATTTTTTAAGGCTTTCTTGGTTCTTAAAGTTCTTATTTCTTGCTTTAATAAGAAGTGACTTTAAGGAGTGAAACCCTCACACAACCCTTTCCCTTTCTAACATTCCCTTTTTCTCCTGTATCAAGATGTGAAAAAGTCACCAGTGCATGGCAAATATATGTCTATAAGCCGTGCGGCGCACAGAAATTGGTCCTCAATGGCACATAAAAATAATTCGCGTTGTAGACATTTTGCCAGCACAAGAAAAAACCAAAAACAACAAAAAAAAACACCTTGTTGGGGGCTTTTCCTTTGCCGTAGGGATGAGGACATCACGCATACGCACTGGTGACGGGCAGACAGCCATAATGAGATGTCAGCGCCGACTATCAAGTGGCTTCAGTGGTGAACAGTGGCGCTGCTTGGACCCAAGCGACCTGCTTCAAGTGCTGTCCAAGCCAGGACGAGAATGAGAGCGAGGACTAAGGACGATGGAGGATGGAGGATGGCAAGCGGCCGTAGGACGATTTCCATGCAAACAAGCGTCGACGTGCTCAACATTTTTTAAGCCATAATGAGCAGCAACAAGAACGAATGCCTGGGCGTGACTCTTGAGGAGAACTGCACACGCATAAATCGTATCCTGGACCAAAGGATCCCCGACGACTGGCGACTAATTTTTAGCCCCGGCAAACCTTCCTTAATGATGACAAATGCGCGTGTCAACCCCCCTAACATCTTGGGGGGTGTTCCCCTCAGCAGCATCATGACAATGATGATTGCGACTTACGACAAAGGAGTTGTGCCAAAAGGATAATGCTTAAATAAATTGCCCAACATTTTCCTAGCTTAGACACAAAAACGCACACAAGCAATGTTATTGAAATTGTAAATTATGTCAAGGACACGACGAGTGCTGGGCGAATGTTCCCCCACCGGCTTAGGGCTTCTCCTCCTCCTTAATGAGATGAAAGTCTCGGCCCCTGGGGAATCCTGCTGGACAGATGACAGTTAAAGAGTAAAAGTCATTGGCGAACTGAGCTGGCGGCAAACTTAGCGGGAATTACCAAAAGTACAGTAATTGACAGCCGTAAAAGTTTTGGCCAAAAACAAAAAAAAAATAAGCGAAAAGTTTTGATTGCCTTCGCTTTGTGCGCCTTAATGAGCAAGTTCGTTGACATTGTGGGAAAAGAGAGAAAGCGTAACTTGGCCAGACCGCGAGGTTGTTTAATAATTAAAAAATAAAGCCGCAATTTGTGCTACAGTTGGGTCATTTGCATGTTTATCCAAGGATATAAATCAGGCTAATGCACGGACTGCAGCCAAACATGCGATGTGTAAGTCTGGGACTCTAACCCTAACTCTATTAAATCAAAGTAATATTTGTCCTCGAAAGTAAAGTTTGTGGTTGATAAATAGCCAAAGAACTTGTGAGATGCCTTCAAGTGTTCCATTTGGCACAGAAACGCACCAATTAAACGGCTCAAACTCGATGGCAAATTGAATGTGCGATGAGCAAACTGTCCAATGCCAACATCTCTGGCATTCACAGTTTAGCCAGGTGCCTGGCACAAGCAGGAAACCGCACGGCAACGCCCCCCGGTGCATCCTTCCTGCGATTGCCAACTCGCAAAACACCCACAACAACAGTTGCCACAATGACAGGGCTAAGAAGCAACAATTGCCGGCCAATTGTATGGCTGCGTTGGCAATCGAAAAGCTCAGCTGCTGGCAATCAGGAGCGGCGACGGGGCGAAGAAGGAAAGTCCTGAGAGAACACAATCCTGTTTCCGCCATCAGCTCCCCTTTGCAATCAGAAATGCTAATCCCATTGCAGCCATCGCTGGCAAAGAATTCGAGCCATCGACTCTGGCAAAAGGTGAGCGAGCGAGCGAGCGGATTCTGCTTTGGATTTCGAATTTCATATTTCGATTATATACAGAGAGAGAGACACAGAGACAGACACAGATGCAGAAGGCCATGACAAGATATCCTGGCACAGACACATAAATCAATATTTGCCGAGGGGAATATTTAAAGGCAATTGGCCGGCACTTTGCCACTTTGCTGCACTTTCAATCCCGGTGCCTAGCATGAAAATTGTCTAAATTGAATTGCCGGCACGAAGATGCTGATATCAGAAAGGCAAACCAACACTTGTACACCTCGAATTCAATCGATTTTTCCATGAGGAAAAGCAAACTTTCCACAAGAATTCACATTTAAAATAACTTTGATTGAAAAGCTCTTACGAAATGAGTTATGTTTTACTTAATTAATATAAATACAAAAGAAATTGAAAGAAAATAAGTTGATAAGTTGAAAAATAAATAAATTGCTGAGAAAAATTTAAGTTAATTTCGTACAGAAATCTAAATCCAGGTAATTTGAATCCTTTTGCATTTTAAATAAAAAACTTGCACTGTTTCTCTCTTCTTTCACACAATCAATTTTAGTTTTATTTAATTGGATTCTATTAAAAATTATTCCCAAGAGTATTCAAACTTCAACCAGCTGGAACTCCTCTTCCTTTCATGCGATATTTTTCTCCATTTCTCTGGTTTCCCTTTTGCTGAATTGGCATGCAATATAAAAGTTTTATTAAGGACCATGGCCTGTAAAGCTGCCAGCTGCAATCCGAGTGTTATGTTGATGCTTTTGCCTTCGACCCGGTCACAGTAACACCCCCAGTCGCAGTCGCAGTCTCAGTCGCAGTCACACTCACAGAATGTGACTGCTTGTGCCCAGCTGATGCTACGTGAGAAATGCAGAGATCTCGCTCGCTCCCCACTCATCTCTCTTAAATCACAGCCTGTCCCACTTGACTTTACGAGAGTTGAGGGGAAAGCGAGGGGAACTTTATGTATTAATGCACTTAAAAGTCCTGGGCCCGAGTCCTGGGCTGCGGAGAGTCCTGGGCTGTAAGAGAGTGTTAAAGAGCTGCCAGGTACTTGCCAGCAATTTACCTGACGCATGGGGGAATTCGTATACACGTAGCTCGCCTTTAAGCTTTATTGGGTTAATTCTAAAGCGACCGCCGTGAAGGCAGGAAGCAGCAATCACACAAAGAGAAAAAGGGGTTACAATTTATATTTATTTTAATTTTAAAAGAATTTATTTGAAGACAATTATTTGTTTATAAAAAAAATCAATTTAATCTTAGTTTAATCTCTGAAAATTGGCTTCTTCTTTTTCTTCAGAACGTAAGCGAATATTTTTTAAGACTTTACTAAATATAATTAACTTTTTTATTTTCTAAACAATTATTATTTAAATGAACCTAATAACAATTTACAATATTTTTCTGTGCAGTTCCCCAGCAAACACAACTGCTGCTGGCTTCGGGTAAACATTCACTCGGAACAGTAACAAGCTCGAGAGTACTATATTTTTACTCCTAATTAGTTTGCTTCAAGTGCCCCTCTTCCTTTCCCTTCCACCCCCTTCCAACCGTCAACCCAAATATACACACATACACATTAATTCCTGCCATGTTTTGCTTGTTATAAAATAAAAATTAATTATTTACCTGGCAGCAAAAAGTTTTCATTTTGGTTCTACCTCTGTTCACATATTTTCAGAATATGAAATGAGCACATTTTTTACGGCCTTATTAAGTGCAGTTTTTGGCACAAAAGTCACATGGTGGTGAATTAATCACAGCTGAAAAATATGACCCCGAGTGTGGCCCGCTTGCATTTCAGATGAAAATCGATTTGGATAGCATTCAGCATTAATTTATTGACTTGCTGCGAGTGTTCAACGCATCCTTTTGATTATTTATGCGTACGATTCGTGTGTGTCCTTTTTTGTGTATGCGAAGGATTGCAGGTATTTGTTTTGTGTGTGTGTGTGTGTGTATGTATGGGTGATGGATCCTGGACCGATTCAAAGCCCAGATGTAATCATGAAATCGCTGAGGCGTTCCCTGGTCAAGCCCGGGAATTGGTTAGTCGCCTGCTTAAAAAGCAAACAACATTCCCATGCACTTCAGAGCACAGAAATCAATGACAGAGACATGGCCAGGATAAGGAGAGAGTGAGAGTGAGAGTGAGAGGGATAAGGAAATTGGGATGGCGAGGGAACTGGTGAAGCCGAGGCGGAAGCTGAGTAAATATCCTTCCTCTGGCTTCCGTAGGGCCCTCTGCAAGCCTTTGGTCAATATGCTCAATAGGCTGGCAGACGGAAAATGCGAGTGAGTTGGTCAGCTTCTGTTCATGCATGATTTACTATCGAAGCTTTTGGCCAGTATTCAAAATACGGGGTGAGTTTTAGGGGGATTTCTTGCTGGCTTAGTAGGAGAATATTTGGGATTTCTATAGAAATTATTGGATTTAGGAAAACTCTTTAAAACTGGGTCGAAAATAAATGCATTAAATATATTTGAGAGCTATAATTGGACTCATTTTCCTTTCCCTTTCTTGCAGTTCCAACAAAGTTTAAATAGTGTAAAGTATCCTTTTTTTGTAGGTTATCAAACCCAAGTAGTTTCTCTAGGAAAACCAATTCATATCTAAGTCTCTCCTGCAAACTCTTTCATATAAGAACACCCTGTATAGTAACTACACAAAGATAACTCAAATACTAAAGGCCTTTTGATCGAAACTTTTTCCCTAATCGCTTCATTGGTCAGTGCTTGTCTGCCTAATAACCCACATATCATTAGGGTAACTCAACTGGCGTTCCTAAACCGCAGGCAAACCCTCGACCATCCTTTGCCTTAACCCGCCCACATATCGCTGGCCATCACGCGTTCTTTTTTTGTAAGCTAAATGAGTTTGCAAACAAATCAAATCAAAATCATTGCCACACTGGAGAGCCGGTTAGTACTAAGGCAAGAGCAAAAATAAATAAATAAATAAATAAATAATTGAGTGCAGTCAACGATAAAAATGAATTTTTGTTTATCTGCTTGTGCTAGTCTGATTACAGTTGAAACACAAACAAATGTATACACAGATGTATGTAAGTGCGGCCAAGAATGGAGGTACGAAGCTACAGGATAAAATGCGAATGGACTAGGAAAAAGAGGACCAGAGTCAAGTTAAGGCCAGAGTCCTGGGGGCAAAGCAGTTGCCACAAAACTTGCCAACGAGCCGGCGAACGGAAGACAACTTTGCTGCCATTCTGGAATACATATATCCCCTCTAAGCCACTCCACATCCCCCTTTTGGCCTTGCTAAGTGCGCAGTGCCTGTGTCTGTGGCACTCGCCTCGTTTTGGCCATAAACTTTTTAAAGTTCGCAATTCAATTTCAATTTGCCCCGGCCAACGTGTGCATCGGGATCGGCTGCTGTGGAAATGGGAATAGGATCCATCAGAGGTCGCGTGTATATACATAAATCTATCTATATCGTACGAATAGCACTTGCAATAATAATAATAACACCAACAGCAGCTGCAATGACAGTCGCCCTGCCCGTTCACTGGAATCAGTTTTCAAAACACGTAGCCACTGGCTGAAGGAAGGCATGAAGTGGTGGTGGCATAGTGGACTGAGGGCCATCAAAATCGTTGACCAGCGCATAAATTTGATTTGTGTTCCATAAAAAACACAACCGAGGGGGGGAAGAAGAACAACAATATTACGTATACGCAGCGTGTGACAGCGAAATGAAGATTGATTTGGTTTCGTTTGGTATGGGTGGCGAAGAGATATACATAAAAAAGCAGGGAACGTCTGGCTTTTTACGAGTCTCTCTCTCTCTCTTTCCTCTGTTTACACTTAGTTGGTAATTAATTTTTCTAGTTGGCTGCGGACAAGAGCTTTCGCCGGAATAATAACATTGTTTTTATGTGACATTTTATGGTAATGAGTGTTTATGTTATAAATTCAAAATGAAAATGTATATGAATATGCTTTATTTTAATTCGAGAAGAAGAAAGAAGAGAGCCACAAATATCTTTTATTTGAAAAGTAAAGTTAGCAAGGTTACAGCCAAATTATAATCCTTGAGAAACCAACAAAACCTTAGTACATACTTTTGCAATCAGCATACTTCTAGACATTCCTCCAGCCAACATTGTGTGTATTTTTGAACACAAAAAAAAAAAACCACCAAAACTTGCCTGCATCTCCCATCTCCCATCTATCCATTGTTCCTTTCAATTACGCGGCGCCGAGTTTAGTAGATTTTTATCAGCACACAAGAGCAGTGAAAGTAGAGCAAAACTGCGGGCTGGGCAATAAACAAACTAGAGTCCCGGCAAGAGCACAGCACTAACTTGGCCGGCACGCCCCTAAAACACAATTCTGTAGCGTGTGCGACGGCAATGACGCTCTCCAAGGAGCGACACACCCAGCAAAAGCCAGCCCCAAGCCCTGGAGTCCCAGATCGCATCCCTTTTTTGCCCCCCCCCCCCCATTATATTTTTAGTTCACCCACAACAAGTTGGTTGAGTAAAATTGACAAAAAAAAGAAACGAATAATCACAAAAAACGAGAACGAATTCAACGCAGAAAGTTTTTTCTTTGTCGCTTAGATTTTCAGATAAATTGCGAGAAACTGATAAAAGCAAAATAGTCTATGGACATTATAAACTAAACTACGATAGAGATATTCCCAAAGGAGTGGAGGAGGAGGAGGAGGTGGCACAGTCAAAAGTTGCCCGGGGCTACAAATTATGCAAAGTGCGAGCTCTGGCAGTGAGAGCCGTGTGATAAGCTTGGCGATAAACTCGTTTTCTCAGCCACCGACGTATACAATGTGTATAGTAGCTGCTTATTGGGGAAGGTAACTCGCTGTCCCCCCCTTCGTCCAGGTGGTAAATTCAATAAGCACTTCGCTAAGTGCTCCGCAGGTCACGGCTCCATTGTGTGAGGTAAACTTTTCCTGGTACATTCGTTGCAGCTGAAAGATTTCTCTGCATTGCATTCCCTTATTCGGAAGTTTGCTTTAAATTAAATTTACAGGACCACTCCCAAAGTTAAGAAAGAAGCAGGCTATTGTGTAGGGAGTCGTCTAAGGAATACCTTGGAGTTTGTTTAGGCCAAAAATGTGATTAATTTCAAGGAAATATTTTCATCTCAATCGCTCAATCTATTAATTCTTCAAGCAGTAACAGCTTTCTTTCTTTTCTTTTCTTAAGAAATATTACAAAAGGGAAGAAAATATTAAAGTAATAAAATCTTTTATGATTAAATGTATAAATATATTAATTTCTAATTATTTTACGACCCAGTTAATACTTCTGATGAAGAATATATTTATTTCTTTATCGAATTCTTATATTCCTCTGCGTTTCTACCAACACCTTGTTTAAAAGGAAGCGGATGCTTAATGAATGCCCAACCAGAACGAAAACATCGAAAATAATAACAAGGACGGCCAACATCTTTGGCACATTTCATTCAGGTTCAAGGCGCCGCCAGAAAAAGCCATAAAAAAAAAGAAAGAAAGAACCGAAGAAAGAACCGAAAAGGTATGCGGGAAAGCTGGCCATAAAAAATATCACCTGCTGTGTTATTGTTTTTCAGTTCTTTGAGCATTTTGCTTTTTTCTTTTATTTTTCCTTTTCCAATTTTCCTTAGGGTTTTTTCCCAGCTGGCTCAGGGCCTGAATAAAAGTCACCGATGATTGCCATAATAATTTATATCGAGCATAGTCGTCCGCGTGGAGGAGGCTGTATCCTGTCGGCCGTCGTCTGCTGCTGCTGCTGCTGCTGCTGGTCGGTCACAAGGTGGCGTGGAGTGTTTTGGTAAATTGATAAGAATATTGCTTATGCTGGCAGGGCTCTGGAGTGCGCATACGCTGCGTATACGTTATGTGGCTATGATTGATGATGCGACTACAATTTCAATTAGGTGGCGGTCTGCCCGATGGAAGATGAACTCCCATAACGTTCGGTATTTTTATCCACTCATCGAAGACGACGGGTTATATATGGTTGTGCATTTGTGATGTAAATGAATTGAATATTTTTTTGGGAATGTGAGCGAGCTAGTTAGTTAAGTGGCGCAAATTCATTGAATTGAGAAACATAATATGGCTTTTCGATATAAAATTCAAAGAACCTTAAATAAGCAATGGAAATCCCTAGCTGTGAAAAAAACCTTTATTTAATTTTGTCCGTTTTTCCCTTGATTAACTCTGACAAATTAAAACGGTCTCCCTTTTATCAGCTTAAACCCGGAACGTATTTTCAACACCATAGACCTGCCTTTTAAAATAGTGCGTTGTGTCCCTTTTCTTTTTTCATAGAGAAATGTTGTCACCCGCAATGAAAGCTACGTGAAGCTTTCGCGCTGGGCCATGAAATGTAAACAATTTTTATTTTATTTTATTTTTTCTCCTTTTTTTGGGGTCCAACCAGCGTCGGATGGAGCGGCGCATTCACACGCCAATCGAGTTGCTTGTTTTTTAAATTAAATTTTTTGTTTCTCTCCCAGCAGTTTGGGCAATGGAAATAAACAACAACAACAAGTTGGTTATCCTCAGTGGCAGTAGGTTTGGTTTTCATTCCCAATTCTGGCCGTAAAATAAATATGATGTCGGGAATGGATTGGGCAAACAATAACTGCCGGAATAGATATGGCCATGGAATGTGTAGATACTACAGGGAAACTTGTATAACTTGAACCTTGTTTAATTTTTAGAATATTCTTTTGGGCAATCTAAAATCAACTTAAATATTTCCCCCTTAAATCGCACGTAGTATTAAGTTATAGAAGTCGGACTGTGAGATACTCCAGGGAGTGCAGCTAGTTGGGACTTCGTCTTTCTTCACTTTCATCATTCGCACGTTTCGGTTTTTGGCGTTTTTGGGGGGGAGACCCAGAAAAACTCGTGGGGAAATGGATGCCCAACGTTTGCGTTTCAATTTCCGTTGATTGAAGTTGCCAAATGACTCGCCAAACACCTGGCCGTGTAGCACCTGACCAACAGCAAACGCCAGTTGGAGGCCCCAGCGGTTGCTTTGCCTAGTTGCCGGCTGGAAATTGAGAGCAATCAGCTACGGAAACGATGGCAATTAAATTGAATGCCGACGCCATTAAAGATGAGGACAGGCAGTGGCTTGGGGAGATGGAAATGGATATTTATTCTGGGATATTTTGGAAGTATTTATCCTGTATCCTGTCTGTCTGTCTGTCTGTCAGTCTGTCTGGGGATATTTCGGGGGGGTTTTATGAGCTCTCCTGCTGCCAGAGAATGTTAAGCTCGAAAAGTTTCAGCCTAAGTAGTTTCATTCGATTAACACAGTTTTAGCCACAGAGTTAACTTGGTCTTCGCCTGACTAATAAACTTTTAATTGAATTCAAAGGCTTCACTGAGACTAGTAAACCTGTAAAATCTCACATCCCCCTGGCCGCAATGCGGGAACATCATCATCCCTCGTAACGATTTTCCGTTATGGCAACATTTCAATTTCCCTGCTGGTCCTGTGTGAAAAATTAATGCCAAATTCGAAACAAATTGCAAAAGGCGGTGGCAGAGTGTTGAAAGTGACAACGGCAGCCAGCCAGTGACGGTGACAGGAAGTAAAGGATGCCAACAGGATGTCTGACAATGGCGGAACAGAGTTAGATGGCAGCTAATGAGCAAGGAGCTAAGAACTATATAGATACCCTGAAAAGGGTTCTTTAATATATCAATTTATAAATAAAAGATAACATTTTCTAAAGGATAAAAATAAAATTATTGTTTAAAAAAGAGTGAGCATTCTGAGGCAATGGAATAAAATATTTTAAAACATATCCAAAGAGTTAAATTTGATCAATATTTCATAGCTCAACTCGTTAGCCTTGAATTAATTAAATTATTTACCAAATCGACATTATGTCAACATATCATGCACACAAAAAACGTTCGTTAAATATTCCTCTTTTATCAGTTTGCACAATTTACAATGCCAAGTTAACTGCATTTGGTCGTCACAGCTTAGACAAGCTTAGAATGCCATTCTGATCTCTGACAGAGGACAGACAAGGCTCTGAAAGTCCGATATACCCCACTAGCTTTCGTTTTGACTTGGTGCAAAAACATTTTTGCCAAAATATGCCCGCAAACCTCAACAGCATTTTTGGGCAAAAGGGAAAGAGAGTCGGGTTGGAGTTTAGTGGGGAAATCCACTTGTTCACTTCCCACCGAGGGGAAAAAAAAGGAAAGAGAAAAACCCGCCAACATTCACAACAAAATAAAGTAGGGTGTGCGTGGGTCCAAAAAGCAGGGCTTGATTTTGGTTTGCTTAGTGGGTTGGGTTAGTCTGCTGTTGGCATTCGGTGGCAGAGCAGAAAATCAATGTTGCCAGCAACAACACATTGGCAGGAAGAACCAGAAGAACCAGAAGAGCCAGGACCAAGACGAAACCCAGGAGCAGGAGCAGGAGCAGCGACATCTTGTCAGGGCCGTCACCTCGATGCCAAAGGAATGTTTTCCGCCCACAAGCCGACTTGTTTCCTTGTTTTCCTACAATGATCTCCCCCCACGCCGTCTGACGTACAAGCAATTTAAATTTATAAGCGCTAATATTGTCAAAGCGTAACGCAACAAAGAATCCAACTCGGGGTCCTTCCGTACCACTCTGCTCCTTGCATTGTTATCCCTCTTGGCATGCTTTTATAGCAGTCAGCCTTTGTCGCTGGGAAACATAAATTAAATGGCCAAAGCAATAAAAACCAAATCAATTTGAGCGTGAAATCGATTTTCATTTTTCTACCACTCTTGCTTGTTGCTCGTCGTCGCCAGGAATCGGCTCCGCCAATCCTTCGCTGCCAATCGATAAATTCTCGATTGCAACAGGTACGACTGGTGGCTGGTGCTGGAAAGCAAGTAAATCAACGACTTTGTCGAGGTAATGGGCGCTGGTCATGCCCGACCCAATGGCACCGCTGTCGTCGTTTACCGCCTTGATTAATGTCGCACGCCGGAATGGATCGGCGGGCGGTAGGTAAAGGTAAAGGTGAGGCTGAATCGGAATTGGATTTTCCCCTATTCCCTGGTACTTTTTTTTTTAGCCTTAAACTGCAATTAAGGTGCAAAAAGAACACGCTTGGATGGCAATCGGTTCGCGAATTCTCTTTACAGAAAGGTGGGGTCCATAAATTATAGTTTTATGTTCGATTTTTAAAGGTATTACTATAAGAAATATATGCACCTTAAGTATGCTCCTAAAAGTTGCTTAAACTTATAATTAAATAATCACTTTATGCATAACTACTTTCCCAGCACTTGTCAGCTACAATTTAATTTAATTTCCGCCTGCAAACAATTTAGATAGTTTGATGAAGTGACTGAAAATGAAATGGTTAGGCCAGTGGAACGCCTTGTTGTCTTGGAAATCTTCATTGTCATTATTTTTAATTTGCGCATCTATGACATCAGTCAGTGGCCGACAGGACCCAGGCTTAGGCCATCGGTAGGACCTCCTGTGGCTGGTCCTGCCCAGTTGGGACTCGCTCCACACTCTGGCAGCGTTGACAAAGCAATTTCCGCCAACTGCAAATTACACAAGCAGACATCGACGACGACGACGACGAAGTGAAATGGAACCAAGGACTAAGGAGGACGAAAAGTGCATGTGGGGATTGGTTCGGGGGACACACACAACTTGGATTGTCTTTCCTGTCCCCGGTTGCAAGGGCTGCTGCTCACTTGTGTGGCAGCTTCCGTTGCTGCCACTTGTGCATACATAATCAACAATTAAAGATTAAAACGCCACAGACAAAGTTGTGCCAGCAGGCAGGCTTATTAATAAAAGGATACTGAGCGAGGAACTCGAAGTTATTTAAGTTCTTGCTTCCAAAAAAGAACAAAAATTACTGGCAGTTATTATACTTTAATTATTATTTAATAATTAATGGAACTACATATTATTTTCGTATCAAAATTTATTTAAGAATTTTCTAAATGGTGTAAGGAACCAAAATGTATTTAAGAATTTTCTAAATGGTGTAAGGAACCAAAATAAAATCTCATTCAAACTCCGTTTGTCTTCAGGCTCTCAATTGCAAAACTTTCCTAGCAAAGTATTTTAATATTCTATTCCCAACAAAGTGGATTTCTCCAAGTGCAAATCGGTCAAATACTTTGACACATTTCAACAACTTTCAAGGGGGTGATATCCCTATTCTAAAGGGGGGACAAGACGCCCGGGCGGAACACAGTCGGCCGGACTTGGGAATTCCTTCAATTTTCTTTAGTTCTCCTCCTGGTGGCACTTTTAATTGCATTACGCCCCCCCGTTGGAATTGCAAAGGATGCACAGCCTAACTCCTCTCCATTCTCGAGTTTTAATTGAAGGCTCACAGATAATAAAAGGATTTTCCTCGGCAATTTCCTTTGAGAGGTGTCCTATTTCTCGCTGTTCATTAATAAAACTGCCCTGTGGCATCATTAAAACATGTAAAGTTGCCAAGTATGCGAAGGATGCAAATATGTAAATCGATGCTAGGATAGCGACATACATATGTATCGTTAAACCTAGCATTAATTAAAAAAACATTTGTGTGTCTGCTCTTTGAATTAAATTTCACTCGGCAATGGGGAAAAAAAGTTACAATTCGATATCAAACGATTTGCATATAGCCGACGATTTCACGCAGATTTTCGGGACATAAACACCCACGCACACACACACACACACACGAACATCGAGAGAAGAGAAATCCTCTTCAGTCAGCAAAATCTGTTTACGAATTCGCCTCCTGGGACTGGGCCGGATTCAAAGTTGCGTGCCGTATCAAAGTTATCTTTTTTGGCATATCACTTGCCGGGTTTGTGTTTCGGCAGGCTGAAGGCGAAGGCGAAGGCGGCAGAACTTCGGGGTGGACCAGTAAGACACACTTAACACCTCGGCACGTGAGTTTCCAATTTCGGCGACAATTGCTATGCCAACACACGTCTGCCCAGGTAAAGCCTTGAATTTAATTGAATAAGAAATGGCTACGGAAGCAATGTCTCCAATCAATATTTGCCATCAAGCGTTGTTCTGGGAGTATAGCCAGAATCTAACTTAATTCTAGGTCTCCGATACGGGATCTTGTGTGAAAGTAAATATTTTCTTTAGCTGTTTGTTGGATTTTCTATAAGTATATTCAAGGAGAAGGGTTTATTTTTAGATAGGTTTTAATTTGGAAGTTATTTCAACCTAATAATTAAAATTTTAGAGAAAGGAAATAAGATACTCAAGTTGTATAAGTATAAATTAATTTAGTTAAAATAATCGTTGAATATTTCCTCAACTAATTATATAATCATAAAGTTTAAAGTATATTTAGTTTATCTGGAAATAAACCTCCTTTGTCTTATTCAAATAAAGTCCTAAGAAAGTCTAAGAAATAACTAGAAAATTCTATAAATATCTTCCTTATATACTTTCCTATTTATTTTAAGACCTAACATATCTACATTTATATTTCAGTGGTTTAAAATATTCAAATATATTTGGCATCTTTTGAAGATATTCGCGTGCCTTCATCTTGGCCTTACGCTCATTCTCAGGCATGACATGCCAGGGGCCATAACCAGCTTATTAAATTGCAATCAATCTTTCCCCAGAACAAGACAACACCACAAGGCGGAGACGCGTCATCGTCAGTTCCCAGTGAATTACCAATTTTACTGTCACGGCTACGTCAAATCGATGGGGAAAGCGAAAAAACAGAATCGAAACGAGGGCGCAGGAAGAGAGCACCTGGCCAATGTCAATCGATAACCTTGCACACGAAATGTGGAATGTGCAGCAAGGGGTGGAAGTGGGCGTCTAAAACAATGAGAGAAATGCCAAAATAACAAATTTCCCAAGCATGAGGTCTCCCTTCCACCCTACACAGACACTTGTTGACCTCGTAATGGCTATTGTTATTCCCCTTCGATGCACACAGGTAACTGGAAATGCTATCATTTTGTATAGAACTTTGTTAGTTTTCGCACAGGTCTGAGTGCAAAATGTTTCTGAGTTAAACGGGGAATAGAAAAAAGGTATTATTTCAAAGTCATAATATACAGAAAGTTCCCAGCCATAAAAGATGGTTGTAATTTTTTTATTTTAAGTTCGATTTTCGTAGTGAGAATATAGAAGAAAGTTTGCAGATAAAATTCTTGCAGTAAATAACTGAAAGTATTATGAATATAGTTTCTTAACAAAAAAAGTCCCTTATGTTTATTCCCACATAAGATTACATATCACACTTTTTGCACCTCAAACCTCTTTCCTGTTCTTAGTTTACTCACCGATTGTGTATGTGGCTCCATCCACCGTAAATGTGGCCGCTTTGCATTTGTTGAAAAACCGCGAGGCAAAATCCAAAGCTGAGTTTTTCAAGCTCGAGGATACCCGGCGAATGGGTGAGTCCGGGCAGGAAGTGGGCTGTTGATGGCGCTCCGGCGACACCTGGTGCTGCAACACCTGCTGCTGATGCTGCTCGAGGGTCGTTACAGCACTGGTCACCGTGTTAGCGGAGGTCAGTCGTGCCGTTAGCACCGCGGGCACTGGGGCACTAGCACCTGGACTGTTACCGGTACCTAAACCAGCTCCAGCACCCGAAATGGTGGCCTGACCTGAAACCAGACCTCGACTGGTCACAGGTGTGGCCGCCCCGGGAGCCAAGCGACGTGGCGCATTCGACAGATTCAAATTTGACATTTTGCACACACTCTCGGGCGTTGCGTTGCGTTTCCGTTTCCGTTTACGTTTACGTTTAGAATCGCGCTTCAATTTCTATTCTGTGGCAGTTCACTTGATCACACTCATGATGTTGGTCACACTGAACAAAGGTCAGGATATCAATTAGAGCTTAGGGGCACCTGTTGTACCATACATGGGAAATTGCTTGTTAAATGAGAAGCTTGAACCTGACCAAGTCAATTTGTTGCAATTACGGTTGATTGAATACAATATTCAATAAATGAACTCTTCGGAATGATAAAATAAACTCAATCAGCAGAAAAATATACCATTGAATTAAGCTTCATTAAAATAAGTAATGGTAATTAAGCAAAGCCTTTTATGACACTTCAATGGAAAAGTTTAAATCTGAAACCAATCCCTACCATATTTTATAATTTTTAATAAAACATTCAAGTAATTTAAATGCGTGTTATCACATGTAAAAAGCTAATTTTCTATTATCCTGACAAATAGATATTTGTATTTTTACCAAAATCCCCCCACGTATGCCAAATTTAAATTTGAAACATTTAATTGGGCCATAAAAAATGTCCAAATATCTAATTACCAAAGTTAATTTACATTCCGAAAATATAAGTACCCATATTTCCGGAACCGCAATTCAGCAAATCTGTTTTCCTTCCCTCTCTCTGTCTCTCTTTTTGTGTGTCTGTGGGAATTTGTGTTTATGCATCTGCGGGTGCCTTTGGGCCAACATCGTATCTATAGCTTGTATATCTGTTTTGTCGATCAATTTATCTGGCCAACCCCCTTTGCTATAATTTGCCACCCGTAGTTTCAATTTGCCAGTGCCCGAAATTTAAACAAAATTGCAATTACAACTGCCAGTTTGGGTGGGAAAAATCCGGGAAAACATGTGTCCACATCGAGAGAGGGCCACCGAAAAAGCAAAGCCGTATGGCTGTGCGAGAATGATAATGATGATGGAAATGGAGATGATGATTGCAGTCAATAAAAACGGAATTACCAGGGCTGAACCAACGTTTGGATCGGCTGGCATACAGGTTAAGCGGATGTGAAGAGGGGTTAACTGGGAGTTGGGGGGTTGGGGGTTGTGTTGGTACTTCAGCCATTCGGTTGATGACTTTGCCTCTGTGTGTTTCTGTCTCTGGCATATTTCTGGCTCTCTAAAATGCGACGAATTAAAGTAAATTGCTTGGAAATAATCGCATACACTGGAGCACCAAACCATAGCTTTAGGCACACGGAACCAAAATACATATAAAGTCTATATTTAAGGGAAATTATTCGCTTGCCGAGTTTTGATAGCAGTATTTATGGAAGTAAGAGAAAGAAATGTTTACTCATTGGTTGTTAAATCATTTTCTGAGGAGAAAACACAATTTTTTAAGCCTTTTCTCTGCAGTAGAAAGTTCATCAAATTAAGAGTTAAATAAAACAGAGAGCTTAATCCCTTATGAAAACGTGATAAAATTTAAATAAATATTTTATGTTTGTTAATTGGATAATACTTTATTTAAATCCACTGTCAGAAATATATATATTTTATTCTCTATTTTAAAATAGTAAATCTTCCAAAGAAATAGTTTATTTAAATCTGAATAAATTGAATTCTTGTACAAAATGCTTTAAAAAATTCCATTTAAATTTTTTGTTTAATGTTATGTTATTTATCCAATTTTTTTCACTGCACTCACGCACACCCGCACAAGGCATAGCCGACAGACAATGAGTGGCTTTCTGCGGCTAAATTGCCGCCGGTTCCTGGCCGTTGCCTATCAGCCAACGCTTTGTGATAATGGCATTCAAATGTATACATTTGAGGTTTCTGTTTTTTTTTTTCGTTATGCCGTTTTGCCGCTTATCGCACTACGGAAAAGGCGCCGGGAATTGCCACATCAAGTACCGCCGAATACTTTTGCGTATAAACAAACAATGGTAATAATAATAAATTCAGCTTTGGTTGCTAGATGGTTCACTGTCCGTGAAATGGGAGTTGTTAGAAAGCTTAATTATCAGCAATTATTTCTCTTCTATTAAGCCGCCTTCAAAGGATTTTAATCCGCGGCTTCGGCGCTCCAACTTTCTGTGGTGAACAAATCATAATCCATTGAGGACAAAAAAGCAAAAAAACTTTTTGCTGCAGCTGTTATGGCTTTGTCTATCCGCTTTTCATTGGATTAACTTTTTTTTGTGTTTTGTCTTTTTTTACCTGGATTAGTGCTTAAATAAATTGGGACTTTAAAAATAGGTGTTACTAGGAATATAAGTAATGAGCTTGCAAACTTTGGGAATAAAAACCATACTTTCTAAAGCTGTTAAACAAGGAAAAGTACATTCACAGCTATACTTTATCCAGAGACAGGAATAATTACACCAATTTCACTTCATTACTGCCTAAGATATATCTCTAATTCTTATATAATATTTATAAAACCAAAGTTTCTTTATTCCAAAATGTTTTTGCTGACTGTAACTGAAACTATACCTTTATGCCCCACAAGTGTTGGTTATAAACATAAAGAAAAGGAAATATTACTGCCCTATATAGACTCGCCGGGTTTTATTATCTGCTCCACTTTGACTGCCCGTCTGTTTGTCTGTCTGTGTTTATGCCGTGTCAACACACCGAAAGATGGACTCAATGTCTCGATTTCGGCTGAAGGACGAACAGAAAAAAAAAAAAAAAGGAAAATCTGAGACTCGGATTATGGATTTTTGTGGGCGTGTGTTTTATGCTTTATTGCATTATAACAAGTTTTAGTGGCGTGTTGTCTCTAGGTCTCCTTCTCTTACTCTCGGATATATTTTTTTTTGTTCGCTGGGCCATACTAATTAATACCTTTGGGGCGTACGTCATGAATAGGTGTGCGTGCCTATGTGTGTGTGTGTGGTGTGTGTGGGTGTGTGCGGCCATGTTTGCAGATAAATTGCGATGCTCAGTGGCTTGGATAAGCAGACCGGCTTTAATTTGGTAAATTAATTCTGAAATATTTAGGTCGCAAATATCCAGTTTTACCCAAACCCCCCGCGGACACACATTCCCCCATCGCATTCGAACCCAAACCCCGCCGACAAGGTCACGACTCGAGGGAGCTTCTCGCAGATAAAAGACTGAGCTATGTATATATATATGTTTATATATATCGAACAAAGAGCGGGAACGAGCAGCTCAAACTAAAGCCGAGGAGAATGTTGAAAATTTAAGGATACCGGTTCGTTGGATGGATATGGGGATGGATACTCGGACGGACTGCTGCTGTTGCCTTTGATTTGCGCCGAGCATAATCAACTCAGTTGGAAACATTCTCGCGCTGAAAAACTGAAAACGAAACGCAGCAACAAAAACAGCAACAACAACAACAGCAACAGCAATGAAAAAAGAAAACCCTCTTGCCAAGGAAACTGCCGGAAAAGTAGATATACGAAGCAAGCAGGTCAGCCAACAAAAAATTACCAGGCAAATTGCCGAGGACCGGTCCAGAAATATATATGTATATATATGTGCGGACATAAATAAAAATAAAGGGCCAGCAAAAATATAAACTTTGGGTGAATTTTGCGGCTTAAGGACAACAATTGGCTGCTCACTTCCCCAGCACTGGGCAACAAAAGCCGGGCGGCAGCCACCACTTTTGAACTTCTAATGAAAATTAATCAGAAATGTTGTGCGTCCCTAAATACGATCAAAGACCTATGCAAATTGGTTTAGTTTCCTGTGTTTTCTCTGGTTTTTAAAATATCCCTGACCGTCGTCCCCCGTGTTTTGTGTTGTTTAGTGTAATTTCTGGGGGTTCATACCACCCCCCAGGAACACCTGAAAAGGGTTTCCTAAACCCCAGTTAGATTGACTGAGCAAAAGGGTCGGGTCAAGCCAACGCCTAAAGGGTTTTTTGGGGAAGAAACGAAAGGGAAAGGGGACTTTTGTTTCTGTTTCTGTTTCAGCCTGGTCTGGGTCATATCATTGCCGTCGAGTTAAGTGTTAATCCGCTTTTGTTATTGTTTGGCACACAGCAGGAGTCAGCCCCAAGGATGGCGCAGGATCAGGTGTCTTCTTTGCTTTCCGAGGTGTTACAGTTTTGCTTGTATTTCTTGTTTTTTTTTCCGGGTTCGAGTCTGAGTCTGGGTTACATAATTGTTAATTTAAAATGTGTTTAATGCAAATTTAGTTGCCCGAATGTCCTGGCCCCGAGCTGCTAATTGTCATGCCCTTCTCCTTCCTTGTTCATTCGCACATTAAGCTATTAATTTATCGAGGAGGGGTTTGAGCAGGACAGAGCCAAAACAAATTGCTGAGCAAATATTTGCTGCTAGCCAGCGATTTGTTGTGGCTTCTATTTCTGCCAACACCCATCGGGCAACAGGTTTTGAACTGTAGGCCAACAGCAACAAGTTGACTTGGTCAACCAATCCCCCCCTTCACACTTCTCCTTGAGCTTGTTTTTATTTTTCTTTAGCATTTTCCTGAGTAATTAAAATTGCCACTCGAATCACTGCCTTTCTTTTTCTTTTTTTTTGTAGCCGGAACTTCACTTGATGGGGCACCCGAACTACGCATACACACTGGCCCCGAGGACGAGAACTACGAGAGCGAGACTCCAACTCGGAAAAAAGGATGCGAGCCGCGAATCGGAAGCACTTCCTGTTGCTCCAGGCTGGGCGCATTACCTTCCGGCAAACGTGTTGCCAATCAACTGACGAGCTGCAAATCATGTCCTGGCCTTCAGCTGGCTGCTCGAAACGGAGGCTAAGAGCGCGTATCAAGAGCGGAAGCTCTCCGGCAAGAGCGCCAATCGGCGAGGATGAGAGCTTTGGATAGCAGCAAAGAGAGGAAATACAGGAAGCAAGAGAGAGTCCTGACCAGAAAACTAACTGGTTAACAGTTAATGTGGAAAATACAAAGATAGTTCTTTGAAGGAAACTATATACATATACTCATAGTTACCATATATAATACTTATTTATAACTTTACATTAAGGCTTTGTTAAAGATTCTTAAAATGGAGAAAGTAAACTTTAGATTGAAGTTTTATTTAATTTTATTTAATTAATGATGAGACATGGAAATATACATTTTTATAGTTCCACTTATGAGATTATGTACCATTAAATTGTACATTTTCTTAGTTAATAAATTCTATAATTCCTTGAAGGTTTTACTGATTCCTCTAATAATATTTAAATAAATTATGAACATTATGTTTTTGTTTTAAAATGCTGTTGATTGTTTGTAACTTGTACTTCAAGGAATCTAATCTTATTTAATATAAATTATAATATTTATTTTATTTGAAGCAACACCTTGCTTTGCCCTTGAATTTATATAACCCAAAAACTGTCGATTAACTTTGTTAAAATATTCTCTTTTTCCCACATTTCTTATCAACCAAAATAGCCTTGATAGTGGGTTTTCCTATTGATTACCTCTTGTCTGTCTGTTTTTTGGCTTATCTCCGCCAACAGCTGATGGCAGGACTCTGGCATTTCCTCTCGCAATCTCTTAACACCCGAAGCTTTTCACCACCAAAAGCTTGGCCGTTTTCCCTGTGCCTGCCACTGGATGGCGCCGCAAAGAAAAACGAAAAACTCAGGCTCATCATGAAAATATTTGGCGGGCGAAAATCTGACGGCATCGTTTTGGTTAGTCCTGTGACAGCAAGGATATATTGACAAATGCCTTGTGTAAGGGCAGACGACGAAAGAGTCGTGTGTAATTTATAACGCCAATGCAGACACGACAAACGAGCGAGGACAGCCTGGGAAAGCCATATACCAAGGGGAGCAGAAAAACTTAAGGAGTCGTCCTTGTGGCCCCCAACATTCTGCAGGTGTTTAGTTATTTATGCCTTGTCACACGAAGTCTGCACTCCGCATGTAAAAGACAAAACAAATGCTTTGCGCTGAGTGCGCGCAGACATCCCTGGAATGAGCAGTGTCTTCCCCAGCTTAGCCATAAAGGATTTGACCCAATCCTCGCCATCCTGCTGCCACATTTACCGCCTTTAAGCCACCCAACGAATGCCGAAAATGCTCAAATAAAAACATTTATTGGGGGCGGTCGCATAAAGGAGATTTGAGCAGCTGCCGCCACGAGTGAAGCGAAAATGGCTCTACATTTATATGCAGATGGATGTATTTTCAAGAAAATAATGAGTCTGCCAAGATATGCACAACTCTAATTGAAAAAGTTATCAAGGAGTATATTTTTCAGGGGAATATATAAGACTCTTTGGTCTAATTAAGTGTCTGGCTTTGAATATTTATACTAAATGCATTTGAGATTATCATTTAGAGAATATCATACCACAAGGAAAATATATAAGTGGAAAATCATTAAACTATAATTGCGGTCTTTTAATGGTTTTACTATAAAAGTACTAGTAAAGTGGTGAGAAATCTTTTAGAAATATTAATTTTATGATGAAATAAAAGTTTAAGCTAGCTACTAATAGTTTCTTATAATAAAATAAATGAATATTTAAAAATTCCCAAGATAATGTAATAATTTTTATTAAAATTCCTAAAGCTTTAAAACCAAATCCATCATATAAAGAACTAAACCTCCAAGTACTTTCTCAATTGCCAATTTAATAAATTGTTGTCTGGGTCTCTCAACAATATGCTTTCCGTTTTCCCAATTCGTTGAAATTGCAAATTTCACGGCAAATTAAACAATAGTTGAAATTTGCAAAGACCGCCGGCGTCCCCACTTCTGTTAAATATTGTGGTTGACTCTGGCCATATATCTACTAGGATATCAAGTCCCGCATGTTGGCCACAAGTCAAGTCAAGTCAAGTCCTCCTCGGCTCGGTCTCAAGCTGTGCCGTCTGCCTCCTCCTTCTGCTTGGGTATGCCACTAGACTATCATGACATTTGAATAATGTGAGCACATTTGGCATTTTATTTTATCATCAGGCATTTGCTGATGTGCTGCTTACAGCAGCAGCAGCAGCAGCAGCACAGGGCCAGGACATCGTCTCCTGATGAAATTAAACTGCTCTTGGTCCTCGACTTGACTTGCTGCTCGGCTTTTATTTGCCTTTACTATTATACGCTCATTCATTTGTCTCATCATTTCGCTCACGCCCACGGTGCGGATGCGGATGCGGAATGGGGCCGTGGAGTTCCGGCCATTTTCATTTCTTTTCTTATTTTCTGAATATTGTTTTTTTTTTCGGTTCTCCTTAGCCTCCCATTCGAGCGTGGGCGTGGTCTAATTACAGCTTTGGCCAACTTTTTCATTGTTGCCGCCGTAAAAGTGAAGCTTGCAACAATTCTTTTTTTAGGGCGTGCCATCATTTTCGGTAAACTTTCCAATTAGAAGGTTAAGTATACGCAGCATAGGCCAGACTCGCTAGGCATTAAGTTTTCCAGCTGCTTGTTATTATTACCGCCTCTCCGCCTTTGCCAGTTTTTCTTTCCATTTTTTTTTTCAACCACTTTTCCGCGAGCTTCTTCTCATAACAATGCATTGAAATTTTGATTGCAACCATTAAAATGCAAGCGCAACTCGTCGGTTTCCGCCCAGCGCCGCCCACAAGGCAGCGCATAATGAGGATTTCACGCAGGTCCTGCTCAGCGCAAGGTCAGCCAAGGACGACGGGACGACAATTGTTGTTATTACTTTTGTTGTTGTTGTTACTGCCCTTAGTTACTGCTGCTGCTGCTGCTCGTCGTGTTTTTATAATTTGCCACAATGGGGGCGAGGGCAAGAGCAGCAGCCCCAACAGCGACAGCCGCAGCAATTAGAGCTCTGAAAAAGCGAAAACAAAACAATCCGAAAAAGCGTGGAAAAAAAACCTGACAACAACAAAATGAAAAATGAAAAATGAAAAACACGAAAAATGTGCAAGACAAATTGCCAAGCCCGAGCTTGAGGCAGCCAAAAATAATGCGAGCAGACAACATGCAACATAGGAGCATATTGCACCATGACACGGTACTACATACATATATAATATATAGAAAAAATAGAGTGAATAATAAATTGTCTTGCCTAACAGCATCCTTAATTTATTAGCTCATAAATAAATATAATATATAGAGAGATTTTAGTTAGCTTTAAAATTAAAGATTCATCAAATAAACTCTTAATTGCACTTTCGAAAGCTAATTTATTATTTCAGTCTTTCATTTAGAAATATTGTTGTTGGCTGTGAGTAAATAAATATTAGTTATCAACTTAAAAACCACTAAATTCGCAGCTAAATCTCTTAAATTTTCAAGTAATCCTTAATCCTGTCTTTAAATGGTTCCTTTGAGAATATTTTCTTCCCTTTTATAGCCTGTAAAGTTTTATGCAAGCCATAAAAGTTGTTCAACTCAACCAGACCTAGATTATTTTTCCCTTGCATCAATTTTTCCTTGGCTCGACTATATATACATCAAAATAGTTTTCCCCGAAATAGAAGAGCGGAAAAAAGAGGTGGACCGCAACAGGCACTTGTAATGTGCATTCGTGGCAAGGCAAACGAAATAAATCAATAAAACTAAAGCATGGTCAGGCATAAAATGTTGTCGAGGCTGCCATAAAAAAAAATAAAAAAAAACTTGGAGACTTGGATTCTCCAGTTTTCCTGGGTCTCGTTTCTCGAGTGTCCACTTGTACCTCAACCTCGAGGCCCGGTCGAGTGCGCCCTGAAAATTCACTTGGGGATTTCGATGTAATACAATGCAATCCAAATATTGATTCGCCATAATTGTTGGCATTATTGTTATGCGAGCTGATTAATGCGACAAATGACAAGTAACAAGTCCCCCGGCTGGATGTGTGTTATGGTATGTATTCCCCCCTGTTAACAATCTGAAATCCAACAAAATTAAAACAACATTTATGAGTCACTTATTGTGTGCGCTCATTATGTAAAGGGCGACGCGACGCTCCGAAGGCGGATGAAGGGGTCAGGTCAGCATTAGCCAGCAAATGACCCGCACAGCTGGCGCCGTTCCAGGGACCACAATGACATCCCACCTCCCACTTTCCGCCCAGGCAACAACCCCGTACCCCAAGGACACACGGGCTGACTGCACTCTGACTGCTTGGCCCACATTTGTCGCCCTTTTGGGTTATTGGACGCACAAATTAGCGGAAATTATGCAACGATAATGTTGTACAACCAATTGCTTTTATAGATTCCTTGCGTGCACGTTTCTCTTCCTGCTGCTCTGCTGTTGATGGCCTTTTATTATTGCTATTTTTCCATTTACTGCAAAACCGCAAATTGCTGAGCATTTCCAGGAACCAACAGCAACCAGGAACCAGAACCAGGAAACCAGTCGAGGGCGGGGTTGACTTTTATTTGAAAATTTCCATGATAACTAATTTACATGCATAAGAGGATTAATCGTTCGTAAAGGGGATAACAAGGCTTACACACCCCCACACAGAGTTCATGAGGGGTTATTAGTGCAAATGCAGCAATTTCTATTATTAAAATCGGCAGAAACTATAAGTAGGGGAGCTATAATGCTCATTTGGTAGATGAGTAGGAAAAAAGAGCTTAATGTTTGCTGCTGTGAGTTCTCATTAAACCGGGTATAGACTAGATATTAACTGGAAATATATACTAATTCGATTTTTATAGAATAATGATTTTTTAAAATTAATTAGAAACCTTTATCTCTTCATATTATATTTTTGTTTAATTATTAAATAAGAAACACTTGAAAGCGCACCATTACACAATTGTTAATTGCGTTGATTATTAACACATAATTAAAATTTGTGCCAGTCAATGCCTGAATATTTCGTCCTCGACAAATTTTCAATATTCATGGACGCGCGCATCGCTTTAATGGCTGTCAGCCGGACAGCGGGCTGTGACAGGGGAGGTTGGTCAGGGGAGGGGGTCTCAATATGATAATGCCTTAATTATGCAACAAGGATTCCCTTTTTCCATGCCACGAACATCACATAAAATACCATAAAAGCCCGGGCAAATGCCATTGACAGCACTTTTCATGGGGCCACGAGCCGGGAGCCGGGAGCCGGGAGCCGGGAGGATCCAAGGACCAGAGGAACCGAGGAACCGAGGAGAAGCGTGAACATGCTCACACGTATTCCCCGGGAATGCCCAAATATATTTCATATTTATAACATAATTCGATATAATGCCCTTAGCGGCGGCACATCAACTCCACCTCTTGCTAGTCCTGTGCCATAAAAACCAAGCAAGCCATACAATTTTGCGGCCACATTGCGTATACGCAACCACTGACCACAGGCTTCCACAGAGAGACAGAGAGACCAACAGGCAGGGAAAGCGACAGGGGAGAAACCTGGTCAAATGGCACACACAAAAGGCCAACAGCAAAACGCACTTTGCCTACTGAGGCATTAACATCTGTTGTCCGTTGTCCGTTGTGCGTTATCTGCTCCCGTATTCCCATAGTCAAGTCCTGATAGTTGACCCAACAAACGAGCATAGTTTCTATTTATGGAGTTCGCCAAGGTCTCCATAAACAATCGGCATGGCTAATGGATTTCGGATTTGGCAAATATGTATGCCAAGGCAGCTAGCATATCCTAAGATTTCCGCTTCGATATTCCTCAGTAATTTCCCACTGACCCCCTTGTGCATAAATAGGTTTGTTTACGAATGCTTTGAGGGGCAAGTCAGCTACCAATCGATGCAATTAAAACATATTTGTCCAGGCTAAAGACAGGCATTTGGCATGGGGCTAACTGAGCAATGGGACTCAGGTTTAAGATATAAATTCTGCCTGGATCTTTGAAAATTACATGTAATTTTAATATTAAGAAAGGAAAAGAGTTTTGAAATTTATTAATTTCACAGTTTGTTTTTGAAATAATTTAGTAATTTGATTTTATTCTTAACCCGTAATAAATGGTATAAAAAATCACATTTAATCATAAACAATAAGAATAATAAAATAAACTAACAAAATTCAATTTAAAAATAATTTATTTTAACGAGCCACAAGATGAAAGTGCATTGGCAAATGGAAAGCCAGTTTTTCCAACTCTGTGATAAAATGCCAACGCAATCCCATAAAGTAGCGGGACTCACAGTCGGAGAGGTTTAAAACTGGATATTTAAATGAAGTTAGCACCGCCGAGCCGTGCTGAGTGAATGATGATACTTCCCATTCATCAATTCAATTTGTGCGCATTTCCATTGCTAATGCAGGCGGGAAAGTGCAGGGGATTTTCGCACGGGTCAGGAGAAGGAAAATACCGGCACACTCAGTCGCCTTGGATTTCCAGCTGATGAGGCGATGTGCATAATTTAGGACAGTTAGGAGCTCTCGGTCTCGCCTCATTTTATTAACTGCTCGCTGCCTTGCTCCTTAGCTTTGCTGCTTAGCTTTCCCACATGAGCTTGCAGCTCCGGCTAGAGAACTTGAACTGGAGCCATGATCCTTGGCATCGGCACTCCAGCTCCTGCTTCAGGCTGCTTTCATGTTTATACAGGGCTTCCTTGGCCCCTTAAATATGCTAATAATTTTCGACGCTGCTTTATTAAATTTCTATGGCAACCGAGTAAAATGAAATGCGCCCCAAAATGACATAACTTATTTAGCTCTTGCGATTCGCTGTTGCCGCGGAAAATTAACACCAGCCGGAGGCAGGAAGAAGGGGAATCCCGGATACCCAAGGAAAACCAAAAGTCGACGTCGTTTCTTGTTTTTCCACGACTGTCGGTTTCATTTTATGGCCACGCCCAGCAAAGTGGCTTTCGCCTCCTTTCGCTCCTGCCAGCCATTTTTATATGGCAGCTTTAAACAGAGAATTGTGTCGTTAAACCGTCACAAGGCACTGGAGTTTAATGCAGAAATAATTATTTCATTTAATGCGTCAGCTTTAATCATTTGCCAGAAAGAAGGAAAGAAGCACCGAGCTGAGGGCGCAATCTGTAGTTTAATGTGCCGGAGAAATGGATGCCTTAGCCCAATAGCTCTTACAGCATAAAAGCCCTCGGCTATTAGCCTGGGGAGTCATATTTGTAATTAAACCAAGCTAACTTCAACTTGGCATTTAAGTATTTGGACTTTAATAAAAGAAAGTCGAATTCACAACCTTTTTATTAAAAATTACAATAAACTGTATATTAATTTAACTTTTATAAAGCTTTTCCTTCCAATTAATACAATAATAATTTTTAATTAAATCCAAACCATGTAAACGATATCAATTAAAACCAAACTGCATGAGTATACCATTCATTATACAATTAAATTTCAACAAACAACAATGAATTGATATTTTTAACTTTCCCTTCCGGTTGTGTAATTGCATTTAATAAAAAAAAATTCCCAGGATATTCACACAATAATAATGCGTCGATAAAGCTGTCAATTGTGACAGACAATAAAAGTTCCAAAAGGCTGCCAACAATTAAAACCTTTTGCTGTTGGGCTTAAAGGGAAATGATTGTGCAAATAAACGGATTGGCCAGCATTGTTGCACCACACACAAGTCTTTGTTAATTATGATTTCCGAGTCAATTTGCCGATGCGTTTGTTTGCCGAAACGGAAATCGCTTTTGGGTGGGTAAATCTCATCACCTGCCGGGGCCCATAAATCATAATTGATTGCTCCCAGGTGGGGTCTGGGTAAATATTGACACAACGGGGAACAATTAATCACATGCAAGGCACTGTTAATTTATGGAATTCTTTTTTAATTATCAAACGCAAACACGCAGCGAAGGCGAGCATCAAGATAGTATATGCGGTCAGGAGCTAATATTCTTGTCTACATAACTGTGTACCTCGGGGGGGTGTTGTGTGGTTGTATCCTGTATATTTCCCTACCACTTAGGCATCGATTTTCTATGCAAGAACTATAAATAAATTTTTATCTATTTATGAGAAAAAGGTTTCTATTACTCCCACGAACGGCAAACTTTAAATACATTTTATTTAAAAATAGAGACACGACAGGCTAAAGTTCAGGTTATTGAATGCAGGACTTGACTTTAATGAATGTAATATAGTAAAGCTTTAAAGTACAAAATCTATCTTTTAATATCTACAAACTTTCCCCAATAAAATTGTAAATATTATTTAAGTTTATCCCACTTGAAGGTCATATAGCTTAATTTAAACTCACAGCTTCGAGGCATAATTTATATATACCCCGATCTCATAGCCATATGCCAAATGCAGATTGACGTTGAAAAATGATGTCAGTTTATATAAATATTTATGTACGCCCTTGTTGGGTTTTCGCAAAAACTGAAACATTCGTCAGGCGGGTTAAATATGCAAATGGTTTATCTGCCTGGCTCTGCTGGCTTGTTGACCCCACAAAGCACCTCCTTTCGATCACAATAGACATCAGATGGTCATGACTTACCTTTTTTTTCCTTAGCCTTTTCCCGTCGCCTGCAAGAAAAATAAGAACTCGATTAGGAGGGCAAAGCTGAGATTTAAACGCTGCATAAACAGGATTGGCATCGATGACACACGACACGCATGAATATCAAATTATGGAGAACTAAAAGCTTAGACCGAAAGCAAACAGAAACTGAGATTCCGACGGAGATGACCGAGGAGGAGATTGAGTGTGTCTGGAAGAGGGAACTGCTCAAGTGATGGGCCTGTTTATATTTACGACACTCTCCCATCGGGGCCCCCGGGCCAGTTTAAGCCGATTTCCTGGCTACTGGGCAGGTCCTAGTCCTCATCTTGAAGTGCTTTCGGACCGCTCTCCCACACACTTGACTTGCATATTTTGCCATAACATTTGCAGCTTATAAATATTATGTTACGGCTCAATAAGCTTATGGCCAAAGGACCTTAACTTGGCCCTGATTGTCACCCATTAGTCATTAGCATTCTCCCCGTGATATATATATATGTATAAATCTCTATTTATATATAGATGAAGAGTGACTCGAGTGGTCACTGATGGATTGAGCCACAGCCGTATTTATGACAGCCCATCCTGGCCACATATGTGGCCTTTGAATCTGTCGGCCAGGTCGTGTCCTTAATGGCTCTTGGCCAACTCTGACCAAGATATCTTGGCGAACAAGCTGAGCTGGCTAATGAGAGGAGGAGTGGGCGGACAGATGGAAGCCCCGCTGAGGTCAGGCCAAAAGTTGTTGCTGGCCGGCGTGGTAATGACACTCATTAACGCAGTCCCAAGCAGCTCTCGGGCACTGGGGAGTCCTGGCTCGAAATCCTCCTCTCCTTCACTTGGTAATCGCCTTGGATTTTGCAACGTTTGCATAATGCCAGCGACCCAGACCTATCTATGGTATTTGTGTGTGAATTTTTATTTTTAGCCCAACTTTTTCGCCCTCTCCGCTGTCAGCTTCGTTTTCTTGGCCATTTTCGCCTTAGCACAATCTAATTACGGGGCTGTGAAAATTCATTAATGCCAATGCGAGTGGGGCAAGCAGCAGATGGACTGAACTGGAAGAAAATCGAACTAAAATGGGACTTTTTGATCACTTAAATAAGATGGAAAAGTTGTAGTAATTTAATTTATTTTCTGCAAAGAATATTTTGAATTATTATGAAGATTTAAATACATTTTAGGGCAGAAATTTTATCTATTATTTTTAATTATATCTTTTATCTCTTACTAAATCGTTTTAATTTTGTTAATAATTTTCTGTACTTAATTTAACTCTTTATTTATTTATTTTCACAATTTCTCTAGGTGCACCACCAAACAAAATTAATTATCCATCAGAATTAGCGGGAGATTTGGCTTTCGCTTTGTCACTTTGCATATTTTCCACGCCGCCTTTCGGTTGGATTTCCATTAACTTTGTTATACCAATGCTTCTGGTGATCAATAAAATTTTAATGATTGCGTTAAGCTGCAGCTGCCGCCTACATATAGCCCAGTTATTCGCAGGACCTGCAATTCGATTAAATCCTTGACCGTATATGCGTGAGAATCAAATAAAAAGGGAATACTTTCTCCCTAGAGGGCGAAAATTTCGCCGAGTGTGCAACATTTTCCACACGGACTGGAACAGGACCCGACATTTTAATGAAGTTGTAATGAGTCAAGGGTTCGTGGCTCCTGGCAAACTGCACTCCTGTTTGCGAGTCACCCTCATCCGGCCATCGCGCGATTGGGGCACGCAAATATTTGCCCATATAAATTACAGACATACGCGTATCTGCGTGCCAGCAACGACGCGTGGCACATTTTACGTGCTTTGAATTTCAAATTTCATTCAATTTTATCTTCATTTTGTTTTTCTCACCCAGAGATATGTATGGACATGACTGGTGGGTCATCGTCTGAGGCGGAGGATGAGGAGAGGAGTGCAAATATGCGAATATGCGATGTTCCAAAAATTTGACTTGGGGCCATCCATGGATATGAATTTTTTTTGTGTCTGGCGGGGCATTAAATTTAATGGATCACACGATAAGAGTAACCATAATTGTTATTAAAACCAAAATAATTGAAATAAAGCGGCAGTTGCTTTTCTAAATCCATTAAAAGATTAAAATTCGCTTAAATTGTGTTAAGTTTTTATAGGGGTTTTGGTTATACATTTAGGGAATTGGAAAGTAAACGATTTCAGGCACATAAACATGTTAATATTAATGTAGGAGAGAGTAAAGGTTTAGGCTGTTTTTTGGAAGTACAAGGAATGTTCTTCTAAGTTTCTCCAGTAAACGATCCTTCTTTTTATTGAATTCCATGTAAATTTTCCTTAAGTAACCACAGATTATAAATCAAACAAGTATTGGCAGGGGATTTTCCCTAGAGGACTTCTTCCTTCACCATGACTATGACAATATTTTGATGCTTCCTATTCTGCCCTCTCAAGGATACTAAGTGAATTAAAGCGAGTCGCAAGCTGCGTAAATTTGCTTGGCATACTTTGGAGCGCAAGGTAATTGAAATTTATGCATAAATTATGCGCATAAACGGACACGGCAAGGCAATAAACAAAAATAAAAATGCAAAATTGTGGAATCCAGGAGGGGGGGTGGGGGGTGAAATAACAATTTCCCCAACGCATGAAAATTTGATGAGGCCTCCTCGAGGAGGCGGCCCTGGCGCAAATTTACTTGTCCTTTTCGCAGGCTTTTTTATTATTTAGCTATTTCTTTACACAAATATACTTTGCAATTTTGTTGCCGTAGCGGATATATGTACGCTCTCCTCGATGTTGATGTTAACTACAGCGGTGGCAGTTACTGTATCGTGATCCAGAGATATGCAAATTTATTGCCACCGCAAAAGTGAGAGAGAGAGACTTTCAGATGCAGGCTACACGGATAGCTGCAGATATGCATTTGGAAATTGTTTTCCTTGCTGTGTCTGGCTCTGCGGCTTGCCAACGACACGTTGCACAGTTGACTGCCCCGAAAATTGAGCAGCGTCCGGATGGCAAATTGTATCAAATAACCAAACGTCAGCACAAGTGCGCTGCTGTGTCCTGCTATCTGCCATCTGCCATCTGCTATCCTTTGGAATGTATCTGTGTATCTGCTGCATCGGCTGTTGACGATGGCTTCTAACATGGCCAGGACATTGTTAAGGGAATACCAACGGGTGGAGGCTGTCCGGGCGCATTTGTGCTGCGCTTTATTTAAATTACTCAATTTGCCAGACAATCTGCTCCGGAAGTGGAAATTAACTACAGAAGCTGGAAAGAGAAGAGCAGGAATATTCTCTTTGCCATTCACTTGAGCCCACAGAAAATTTAATTTAGTGGAAAGTTTCCCACTCTCACATATATGGTATAGTTAGGGCGGAAAAGTTTTAAATTTAGGTTACTGCGGCCAAGGATGTCAAGAGTGCACAAGATGGCCAGAGATCGGAACTAGAGTACAATATATGCGGAAGAGAGGCTACACTGAGGGGGAAATTGTATTCATAAATGGAAATATAAGTTGATTAAGTATATATGAAACCTTTAAACTAAATTATATTCAATTAAATTAGCAACTTTTCTTTTATGTAGTAATTCGTAGTAATAAAGAAAGGTTTACAACTTGTTCTTGACATTTACATCTTGACTTTTAAGATCTTAAATTAAATAAATAATATGAAAAATGTTGCAAGTACTAATTGGTTCTGTATTTCAAAATTAAAATGGCCTAAGTACAATTTGTTGTTTATTATTTACCATATTTTCATTAATTCTTTTACTAAAGGCAATTATTTTTACTAGTTTCTTTTTTCTTTTTCATTAATCTTCAAATATTTCTCCAAGTGCACACATGCACTCACTTACATAATGTCTGCTTGTATGGTGTATGGATGACTACAAGTGTATTTGTGGGTTTCTTTTTCCCCATTCATGTAACAACTGCTCTTCTTCTCGGGGGTCTCTCTGCCTGAGTGTGTGTGCTCTCTCAGGCAGCTTAAGGCGCTTACTCTGTCACCTGGCTAACACACACACACACACACACACACACACACGGAGCCAAGCACACCCCACTGTGAATGTGTGTGGACGTGGAATTCCTTTGGCGGCGAAGAGGGCACCTCTTGGAGTCACTCCCCCTTTCCGGGCCTCCTGTCTGAGTGCTTTTCGACCCAAATAAGAAAGGCGTTTGCCATTCTAAAACAATGTTACGAGCTCACCTCGGACGTTGCCGGTTTTTATACATTTATATGTATATATTTCCTATACCTACATACGTGAAATTCTATTGAGAATTCTGGGCCATCACAACAACAACAAAAGGTTGGCAAAAATTCTATTTCATTTATTTTTCTAAAAATATTTGACAATTTTGCGACTTTTCCAGATTTCAGGCCAAGCGAATTTTTTGAGCTGTAATAAGCAGCTTACAGAAAACAATCTCTAATGCGAGGTCCTGCGTCTGTCTTGCTTCTTCACCTGACAGTTTGTTTAAATTGGAAGAAGAAGAAGAATAAGGATAGATAAGGGGCGAAAAGAGATGGGGAAAATGTGACGAGGATTTTTTCCTTGATAAGCTCTTATTTTTTGCGGTCATTTAATCAGGTAAACGTAAATAGGAGCAGAAAAAGGTAGAGAAGAAGGGAATCATTTCAAAAAGGCAATGTCGAAGGCTATTTATAGAAATTACCTTATTACCTTATTAAAGTTACTAGAGTAATATTTTTCAGTATTTTAAGAGATGTTTCACATAAATTCCCCATGCCACATTTTGGACCAAAGACCAACCAATCTCTGTGGTGGCTTACATCTAAGTATATCATCTCTTTTGACCATTTATTTCAGCCAGCAGAAAACCCCTTCATTTCTAAGCAGATCCCAAGCTAATCCAGCACTTACAGCCCAGCAGCCCAGCAGCAGAGTCGGCAAAGCTTGAAAAGTAGCCAAAGCCCTTAGCCAAGGCAATCGCAATCAAGGGCAGGAGAAGCAGGAGAAGCAGGAGCAGGAGCTGGGGCATAAATTGCAGCTGGGCCAACTCAATCATCTGACAAACATTGTATGTAAGTAAGAGGGTTTGCCGAGATATGTATCTAGTAAATGGTGAAAACACTTTTGCTGTGTTTTTATACGCTGCTCTTGTTTATAGCGCATTTTGCTGAAACAAAGCAGCCTTCCGGAACATTGCACAATAAAATGGCACAGCACATAGCAGCACAGCAGCAGTCAGTTGGCCGTGGCAAGTTGCAGACTCAAAAATAGAGCACCAAAATAGGCGACAAACCGAGCTGGCCGTCTCCCGTCCGCCCCTTAATGCTTGGACCCCGAAAATTGATTTTGATAACATGCCACCGCCCCTCGCATCAGGAGCAGAGCTGCGTCCTGCAGCTGGAAATAAAAAATAGGAGAGTAAGCGCCGCATTTTGTTTTACTCGTCACTTGTCAGGCAGTAAAAGCAAATTACTTAAAGTTCATTGCTTTAAGCGACAGGACGAAGGACGTGGACCAGGACGAAGGACGAGGACGAGAGGGAGGACTACTATACTATATAGTGACGGGATTTGATGTGGAGTGATGGAACGAACGAACGGACGCTGATGGGTGATGGACGATGACGTCGGCTCGACGAAGCCTTCTTCATTCATTTCGTTTGGTGTCGCCGCGCATGAAATACGGCCAGGACGACTTGCCAGGACAATGAAATGTGATCTTATCGGAATTTGTCCATCGCTTTTCGCTTTCCAGCATTGTTCGAAATTGTCTACTGAGAAATTTGTTCAATTGTAGCATTTAAAGGCAAACAAAAGAAGTAATCATTCATTTAAAGTGATGAAAAATGATTTACGAATTGTAAAGCAGAAATTTCAATTGTGGGAGATAAAGTAATTCGTTAACTTCGGGTCCTTTGATTACAGAGTAAAAAGAGTATTAAGTATTAAGATATTGTATTAGATTTCATTGAAAACTATTAACAAGAAAGATTTATATTTGGGTTCCTTTCTCTGTTAAGAATATTTAAAACAAGTTGATTATAGTTTTAAATGCATAATTTAAAATACCATTTAGTTGAAAAGAAATGAATTATTTACAGTAATATTAGGCCTATTTAATTGTTATTATTTTCTTTCTAAGATATCTTTTAAATTTGAACAAAAAATTAAAACAATTAAGATCTTTTCAGATAAGCCTGAGAAAGCCTTTTATTATAATTGAATACTAATGATTAAAACTTAAATTTAGTTGAATAAATAATTATAATATTAGTAGATATAGAATTCATACAATACCTAAAAGTTTTATGTAATTTCTCCTTAGTATTAAGCCGTTTCTTCTACTAAAAATTACCAATCAATCAATCAATCAAATTTCCATGACACTTTCTCTATGTAAACGTGAATGAGTATGAATTTTTTGATTTGATAAAATTGTCGCCGAATATTTCCATTCAATATCTGCACTTGTATTTCATCTGTGTCAACGGCAGCGATTTTTCTATTTTGTTCACTCAAATCAAACCAAATTGATGAACAAACTCATTCGTTCGGTTTGTTGAAATCAAAGCGAAATTGATTGTCAGCACTTGACACAAGCATTTTATATATTTTTTTAGTGTGAATTCTTCTTCCCTTTTACAACAGATCGATCAATGCTGAAACGAGTGGCCCGAAGGACACTGGCGCCTAATCTCCTGCCCAATGCATTTTCGGGGGAACTTTACATAGATGATTGGACATTGCGTGGGGTCGTGGGGCCGAAAATCCTTTTGTTTTCTTCTATTTTTTCGTGTTAAGGGGAATTGGGATTTTGGCCTTGTCCATTTGGCTGTCAGGGCTAGCATTTCATCCCTGTTGGGCATTTTTATTGATCCCTCGGGAGAGCCGGGACAAGGACACACAAGGAGAGGACCCGATTTGTGTTTGACATAAATTATGTCAATCGCCGGCAATTTGCTGGGCATTAATGGGAGAGGAAGTATGGAGGCTCCCAGGAGCAGAGTGGGCTTTGGCCTGTCAACTGCATAATTAAAGGACCAAAAGGCGCTTAGTGTCGTAACGGAAAGTGTGTCATGGCAGAAAAGTTTTGCCGTCGCTTTTTTCGCTCCCATTCGCACCTGTCTTGCCGCTGTTTAATTATGCAAAAGTAGGCGTTTGCGGCCTACAACTTGTCTTGGGCTTTTCAAAACAATGTGCGGAGTGGGAGCCGTTAGATAAAAGTAATATACCAAGAACAAGTTTAAATGAAATTTCTACCCACACACACACACATGCACACATGACTTGGACTTGGACTGGGTCTGGGTCTTAAGCTTGGAGGACGGGACAGACCGAGACAGAGACTGAGACTGAGACTGAGAGCTGAAAGCCAATAAATCAATGACAAGCACAGTGAAGGCAATATACGGCAGCCATATGTGTGGGCGTTGGGGGGAGGGAGGCAAAAAGTTCAAGGCCGTAATCCCATTTGATGCCGCCGCAAATACGCCAATCATGTCATACATAATGTATGATTCTCTCTTTCTCGACCGCAGAAGGGATCCAGGATGCCAGGATGCCAGGATCCAGAAGGGCCACTGCAAAAGCCATTTAAATGCCCGGCCAATTGTCTACACATTATCCACAACAGGTCCTAGAGAGCCGCACAGCACAACTCAATCTCTCCTGTTAGCCAATTACCGAAATTTCACACGCTCGAAAACCAAACTATGGCCAAACAACTTATGAGCAGAGCTGCAGAGCTGCCGAAAAAGAAATGCCAAACTTTTCCCATTACCAAACAAAACTGGCAAAGTGCTCCACAAAGAGCGTCAAGAGCCTTGAAATCGAAAAGCCAACACCAAAGGCCTCCTTCCTCCAGCACCAGCGAACCGCAAGGAAGGATAAAATTTGTTATAGACGAATTTTTAGCCTGGCTTTCAAAATGGAATCACAACAAACTCTAATTGAGTTTTGGTCGAGTTGAAACGATTTAAAATGGTAGAAAAAACAAGGCAGCTCGGGCAGACACGGCAAATATAATATTTACGGATAAAATAGAATACAATTTGCCAAGCCAGATGATGGCTGCCAAAGGTGAAGATAAACAGAAAAACATGTGTGCGTATGGGAAATATTGAATAAATTCCAAAACTTATTAGGACAAGTCAATTTATTTCGTTATCTGTAAACCGCAAAAACAAACAGAGCATGAGAAATATAAATATGTCACAAGCCAGATAACAATTCATTTGTTTATTAGTTTTTATGTATTTTAATTGGTTAATTTCAAAGTGTCAAGTGAGAGAAATGCTGAAGACAGTTAAATTTTATTTATGAGATGCACTAAATAGTCGGTAAAAATAAATAAAGACTGAACAGTCAGTGGCCGAAAGTAGTCATATATTAATAAATGTATTTTAAAATATTAAAATCCGAGTGACGGGTTGAATTATACCAAAAAATACTAGAAAATACGCTTAATAACTTTATTAAAATATTGTTTGAAAACTTAGACAAACAAAACGATTTAAATCAAATCCTGCTCTGTGTTAGTTTTTGTTTGGTTAATAAATCTGCATACCAAACATCAAATATTTTGAACATTATTAATGATTTTAAACATATAAAAGAATATGTAAGTTTTTGTTATTTGTGATTTATTTGGCTTTTAATGACATGTTCTTGTGGCCTTCAAGCCGAATTAAAATATGTGCATTATAATAGTAACTAAATCGATATTTATTTGATAAATGGTTAAGCAAATCAAAGTTTTTATAAAAATGCAAATTCAAAAAGAATTTTTGTATTAAATTTTAGTAGGTTAAAACCCTGCATTTTAAGTTTAAAAATTAACCGTTTTGTTAACGCATTTTCGCATTTTCAGTGATTGCCAAGCTTATAAAAATAAAGTCATTTATTTAAGATATTTAAAATTTTTTTTTTTAATATTTCACCTTTTAATCAATCTAAACCTTTTAACCTTAACTATTTTTAAAATAATTTATTCAACGTCTCTACTAGCCAAAGAAGGCTCCAAAATCAACTGCGTAGATTTTTCGATTGTTTTTCTTTTTGTGATTTTGTCGTGTTTTCCACCGAAGTCGCAATCAATAAAAGTAATCAGTCAAGGCAAAACAATTAACGAGCTGCGGCAAACAAGGCACCATGAAAATACCAAAAAAAAACACTGATTGAAACGATAGACAAAGGAGGCAAATGGTTTGGGACAAAGGAGGAGACTCCCAAAGGGGTTTTCGCTTCTTGGCCGCTGCTAACTAACTAACTGCGTGCCGCAGTCATTATAAATAATACAGCCGAAATCGATTTATTGACTGATGTTGAGCAGCCCAACTACCAAAAATTTCCCACCAAAAACCGAATGATTGAGTGAGGAGAAGGGTCGCAGACCCAACCACACACAACACAAAAAAGGGCAACATTGCCTGAAAGTATGCCGCAATAAAATGACAAAATAAACGAAACAAAAACGGGCAGAGAGACAACGGAAAAGGCAGAAGCGAAAGAAACAAGAAATGACCATTTTATGAAGTGTTTAATGGATGTTAAGTGAGTGTGCGTGTGTGCTAAGTATGTATGTATGTGTGTCCTATATATCCTATATATGTCAGTGTGTTATCTATCGAACGCTTGGCTGACCACACAACCCAAAAGACAGAACACGACCAGAGAAAATAACTTTGACTTGACGTGGCTTTGGTTTGCTTTTGCTTTTGCCTTTGCCACTTTGCTTCTGGGGGAAATTAAATTGATTTTCTGTGTTTTATCGGTTTGGACATAATTGTATGCCAATTGACTTGAACACCACTAAGAGGAAGTGATTCATTTGCATCAGTAGCACACAGCCTCTGGCTGCTGTCTTGTTAGTAATAGTAAACTCAACGACTTGAGAGTCATCCTTCATGAAACTATGACTAAGGCTAAAAGTTTTCCTTTCTATAAACAAAAATATATATAAAAACTTGTTAGTTTATGTCATGATGTAGGTCAAAAGTTTTAACTAAAATAATTTAGAAGATCGAATGCTTTTGCTTGGATTTTTCCATTATTTTTCGTAAAGTTTACTCTGCTATTTAGAAACAGTAAAAATGTGTGTCTTTGACAATTTATTTATCTGCTGAAATCTGCAACCTTCTGGGCACATTTAAGTGCTGAACAGAAGGCAGAAGGCAGAGGACAGGCGGAGCAAGGAACAGCCAAGGAGAAACTAAAGCAATCCCATCAACTAAAAAGCATCTCAACGTGTGTCCGCACACCCATATACCCATATATACATATATTGTAACTAACACACATGTGCGATTATCTGTGTGTGTGTCTGTGAGTATCTCAAATGAGACTGAGGCAACTAAGGCGCTTCTAGCTGCAAATGGCAGCACTTAAGCCCACCCATACCATCCCATCACAACCCCAGCCCCAAGCCCCAAGCCCATGCCATGCCATTCCATTCCAGCGATGACAAGCGCATAAAAATGGAAATGAAAATGCCAAAGCTTCGAGCTGACTACCACCAACCCCCCTGTCTACCATTACCCCACTATCCCATGGATTGGAAAATGACAAATTGCTAGTACGCTCAGCGTTAAAATTATTGCGGCCCGATTGCATTAGTGGCCATGAAAGCGTTGATTTGTTTAACTAGAGTCTGGCCTGCAGGCGACACGGATACGGTTGCGGATTGCGGGTTACGGGTAACGATTTACGGGTTACTGGCTGTCCGAGCAACGGGCAACGGACAGCACCGGATAGCCGCACAGCCAAAATGGCGGCCAGGCAATTAATGACACATCCAAGACCCGAGCTTCGAGGCCAAAGCCACGACGAGGTGTCCGGACAGCAACAGCCACAGGGCCACGTTCATTGCCGGAAAATCCTCCGGCTGCCATGCTGACATCTGATTCCACCAAGGGCACGGGGGGAACACAAAAAATAAGAAAGTAAAAGGTTGACACGCGTATATTTCTGGGATTTTTTAGGATGCCAAGGCGGTAATAGGTGTAAAGTAAATTAAACCTATCAGAGAAAGGAAAAAAGAAAACTTAACTCTTATTTAAGCGGTTTATTCATTCAAACTAAATACTGGAAATAGGCTTGCTTGATTTCTTATGCTTTTCATTATTTAAAGACACAGAAATAAGCTAAAAAATAATTTATTCTATAACCCTAAAACAGTATTTTAATATTTTGTTCTATTAATAATTAGGGTGACCACTTCTCCTCTTAATAAAATAATTTGACCATTTAACAGATAATAACTATTAGTAAAAACCAAAGCTGACCACAAACATGTATTTGTCAAATCAAAAATTAATTTGTTACCCCTAATACATGTATCAACATAAATTACAATTAAAACATATTTGGGGGCAGTCAAAAACCTAATTACTTTGCCATTTAATTGAATTGATTCCTTAAAATCGATTATATAATCTAAAATCTGGTTTAAAAAAATAATTGCAACCCAAAAGGCTTCATTTCCGTTTGCTGAAGTGCAATAAATTATTGAAAAAAACAAGTGGAAATGGAAGTGGTTTGTGTTTTTGTTCATTTAATTACTGCAACCGTTGTTAAAAATTCGTATTTTTCTCGTGGAATTGCACGTTGCACAACCTGCCTTCCCAGTGACATTTTTGTGGGAGTCACGGGCTTCAAGGCAAGCAATTCCACCTCTTCTTTGAGCTCATCATGAGCCTTTTCGGTCGCCGGCAATGCAAGTGGCCCATTTTAGCCAGCAGGCCTTTTGACATGAGTAGCCGGTAGTTTCCACTCAGGAGATATGTTTACCGTGGGCAAATGTGCGAGAGGAGGCACTGCTAACTCGTCTAATTTCGTCCTGGCTTGCTGCTTCCTCGAGTGCCGGCAACGGGACCGCCTAAGCTCACGTTTGGCCCACTTAATGGAGGGTCACATCCAACTCCCACTTGGCATTTTCCATTTTCTAAGCATCAGTGTTGCCAATTCAGGGGGTTTCTTGATACTTACAAATTAAATGCGGTCAGGAAAAGCATTTTTAGGTACGGCCAAAGAAGTAATGGTCAAAAATGAGCAAGTGATTATTTTATAATTTATGTCTTTAGATATTTATAGAAAAAAATATAGAAATTTATATTTATTGTCGCCGGAATCGTTCAAGTCATTCGAACATAACCGGACGTTTGAAAGAAGGGGAAAGTATGGTACATATAAGCTTTATTTATAAAAACAGAACCCTATTTAAGGCTGTGTCTCAAATGATCATTACTATTAAAATTTATGGGTAATAAAATGCTCAATAATAAGGCGATATTTATTTATATTTAATTTGTTATATATTTTCTTTATTTTATTTATAACTTTACGCTTTTTTTATGACATTACTCTCCTTTAAAATCTTACCTTTCTTTTCCCCTTACTCATTGGTATAACTTATGCATTATTTAAAATATTTAAAGCTTTCCATGTTCCTATGCAAATGCATAATAAATTCTAAAATTAAAGCTACTGTCTGTAAATTAAAATTTGGCAACACTGCTGCTCATAAAAATGTTTCCTGCTATGAGAAATATTTTTCGCACATAATTTGTAGGGCAAGCGAGGCGAGACGTTGGGATGTCAGCAAACAGCTTCAACTTGTTAACCTGCTTTTTCAGCTTTTCCCTCTCAGTCTTCGTTGGATTTCTCTCGTGGCATTTGCCCTTCCACTCCCTTTTCTATGTTACACTGCCGTTGGCATTTGCATGGACAATCTACGCGCACTTAAGCGGCGCTTTACCGAAAAAGCGGAAGAATGAAAGCAAAATATTTAAACGCCGCCGTCTCCGCCCCTTTTCACTTCGCCTTCCGCCCTCCCCGGTTCGTGTGAATTTTCAATTAAAAGGCGCTTTTTCACACAGCACATCCACACATGACTTTTCCGGCGAGCGAAATTAACAGCTCATGAAATATGCCCCGAAATGTATGCAACGCCCCCATTGTTGTTGATCTCGTTCTCAAGTGCTAGACGCGTGTCCTTGGAGGACGCAGAGAAATAACGATGCAAGGAGCCCCACGGGCGCCAACTTAATCACCTGAGCTGATGATGAGAAGGCAAGCAAAGGTAAAGCAAAGGTAAAGCAAAGTTATATTTTCAACTCTCGAGCAAGAGTCATTAGTTCAAACATACTGTAAATAGATTCATAAGGCAGGGAGGACCTTGATGGTTGCAGGAGCATCCTTTTTCCTATTTCAATCTCAGATAGTTTCCTGTTTCCTGTCCGCACTCTATATTTTAATGAGCCTCTCAATATGCATGACACACGGCTTAAATGTGTAATTGCGAATGTGCGAGACCCACCACGTGCTCTCATTACCATCTAGAGCGGCATCAGCGAAAATTTTGCAGAGTGACGATGACAGCGTGGCGTATGCGTAATATGCGGATACGTAATATGCTCATGTGACTACGCTACCACTTCATCGACCCTATGAAAATGTATTCAATTTGTGGCTGCTCCCAGATAAGTAATATTCTTGAAATTCTCCATATTCGATGAGGAGCGGAAGGGAAGAATGATTGTACAACTTGTGCGCTGGCAAACGGAAACGATTTATCAATTGAAATTGGGCGAAAAAAAAGAAACGTATGTATGGGAAAACATTTTAAGAACTCTCCATTCAGCTGCTATTGAGTGCGAACCATATATATATAGTTTTGTGCACACATTCATTCTTGCATTGACAGCTTTACAAATTTCAATGCATTTGCTCGGCACTCACTGCCATTCGCATTCAGCGCTCAACACTCAACACTCAACGCCTGAACGTTCCTACATTCCGATTTCATTTCGCAGATGCGGGTTTTTGTATGCCGAAAAGTTTTCGGTTTTGTTGTGTGCGCAGCAAAGTCTGCGCTTAAACTATCATAAAATAATCACAATGAAAAATCAAAAGTTGCTCCGACAGGACCGCCAGGCCGTACAATAAATCAAAAAGAGGCCTTCTCCGAGCTCACATGCATAATGAAAAGAGCAGAAGAAGAAAATGAAGGAAACTCTTGAGGGAGGCGAGAAGGTAAAAACTTTTCTGCGCTTTTGTTCGAGAGTGCAAAAGTTCAAAGGGCCAAGACCCAGGGAAGGCGCAGCAGCAGCAGCAGCAGCATCAGCGATATCTGCCCGCTTTCCCAGCCTCAGTTTTCAGGGTTGCAGGTGATTAACGGCAGGAGAGGGCGGGCAGGGCAGCAACTTCCATTTATTTCTCGTTTGTCGTCCAGATTTGAAAAATGATTCAGCGTCTGCTAATAAATTTGTGTTGGTAATTAAGCAGCGAGCTAGGCGAGACGGAGTGCAAGGCGCGAATTACAGAGATGCGCAAAATTCCTAATTGGGAACATTGCGCAAAAATAAACAAAAACAGAAACTGAACCGCAGTAAGGCAAACGTCACTTCAAATGGGATGATGGACAGCTTAATTACCTGGAATTACTAAATTTATTTCAACAGTTTAAACAATAATTTAATTTTTTAACTATAACTCTTTGAGTTAATTATTTTACAAAGTTGGTTTTTTTTTATTTTTATTGTCTATACATTTTCCCAAATATACCCATAAGTGAATTATTAGTCCAGGGTATACTCTGCAAAGAAATGCTTTTACTGCAACGTGTTCTGTTTTGCTATTTTGCATACCGCGCTAGAAGCAAATCAGAAAGTAAATTGAAAATTAAAAACACTTTGAGGAGCCATTCCCATTCCCACGAAGAAGTGTAGTTGCCCTTCCTCTACTTCCTACACTTCTCAAACTGGATTTTATATTTGTTTAGGTGGAAAATCTTTCATTATACTTAATTACCCGGAACATTTATTTCAGACTGTTTTTGTTATTCTTGAAAAACGTAAAAGCTGCTTAACCGAAATTGTGTATACAGGAAAATAATAGAGAAAAAAGAAAACAACAGAATTTGTTGATGATTTCTAGTGGGCTTTGGTGGTTTATTTCTAATGTGTTTTTTCAACAAAGTTTATTACGTTTTTATTTCGTTAGTTAATTTGATGTTGTTTGGATTTAACAAGATTTCGTTAGAGGTTAACATAATATTGGATGGGTTTTCATAATAAAACAATGTTTGGTAATTAACAATATTAAAAAACCAAACGAACTTTAATAAAATTTAAATTATATATAGCTTTGCCTGGGTTAACAAGTAAAAGTAAAACCTATTATAAATATAATAAACGCTTCATAAAACGTAAAAAAATATTTTTTCTCTATTTTACCAGCCAAAAAAAATTCTCAAATAACTTTTTTTCATATTTTTATAAGGTCGATTGAAAGTGCATTAAAACTGTGCCAAGTGCAGAACAAGTCAAGGAACAAGTCAGGCCGACGCCAGGCTCAACCTCAGCTTCTCCTTTTTGCCCCGTACGGGGACCAGAGTTTTGCCAAAAACTATCCTTGACTTGCATTTGCATTATGCATGACTTTGCATTGGTTTTGGCTTTTTGTTCTGTTTCAGTTTTTATTTGGCTTGTGGATGGGAACAGGGATTGGGATTGGGATTGGGATTGGGATTGGGGTTGCTTTTTCATACTTACTCAGCTTCACTCCGGGATTTGCTCGATTCCTTGAATTGTAATTATTTTTGGCTCCAGTATTTCCACAGCTTGGCTTTTTGGCGTTCGTTGAGTTAAAGCATTCAAAAATTCAAAAATTATTGTGATTTATATTGCTTCTGAGAGAGAGAGATAGAAACTGGGTAGACTGTAAAATCCGACGTTGATTTTGATTGATTGCAGTTAGTTTATTGTTAGTTATGAAAGCTAGCAGCTGCCGAATCGCGAAATCATTTTTCGACAATTGGGCCCGCGGCGAATGCCTCGTAAAGTTTTGCTTTGACACATGTCCCGAATGCGCAATATTTAATAAGCACCCCCACAAAACACACATACACTCTATATAGTTAATATATATGCTTGTATCACTCATACGTCACGTTGCCAAGAGGGGGGAGTGCAAAAAACGTCGGGGCAAGTGTTCGACAGCGGTCAGGAAAAGCTGCCTTTGAACACAGCACGTGCACTTGACATTTAGTGCCGCAAGTCCCCGAAAACAATAACCCAAGGGGGAAGCCAGCAGGTGCGGGGCTTTTGGGAACAAAAGCTGCACAGAACCACAACCAGAACCAGAACCAGAGCCGGTGCCGAAATTCATAAAAATTCAAAGCAGACAGCAATCAATGACGTACGGAGTGAAATAAGAGAAGGCAAACACAACAGTGGAGCAAAAATAAAAGGGAAAACTATTAGCTCAAATGACTTGTCTATTTTTTTCTATAATTAAAAGTGAAATAAAATAGTAATAAAAATGTTTGTCCATAAATATTTGTAGTATATTTCAGCTTGATGTAATGTATAATACTTTGATATTCTGTCACAAAAATAAATATATATAAGAAGTAAGCAGAACAAATGTAAAAAACAATAAAAACAGAATTTTTAGGTGAAAAAATAGAAAAATAAATACATAAAAATATTAAGTAACCATTTAATTGCTAAAATAAAATCAATTGGTCATTGAAAAATACCTAAATAAAATATATATTGTCGTCTTATTTTGTGATTTCCTTCAATACTTCACTCCTCTAAGTAACCATAATATCCCAGCTTGAATTTATGTGACTTTCGGATAATTCCCTTGATCCAAGATCCGCTGGTTTTCCCAGTCTTTCTCCATCGGCTTAGTCAATAACCTTTTCGATTAGTTTCCTTCCCGCGCCAGCTCCTCCTCTCGCTCAATCGCGTTGCGTGTCTGAACATAAAAGTACAAAAGGAACGTGGCATTTCCCCGTCCTTGATGGCAATTGTCAAGAGCGAGTTCCCGGATTGTTGCCCCGTGCTGCTCCTTGAGTTTTCCCTTTGGTCGCACGAAAAGCGCAGCTGTCGCAGCCACTCCCCCACCGCCACCTACTGTTGCCACTTGTGCTGGGTGCCTTGCCTTCGAGTGGTGCCGCCAATCATCGAAAGTGAAGTGTCCAAAAAAGAAAGTGGCGCACACAATGGGTAGGTGGGTCCTGGAGTTCCAGCTGGAGTGGAATTGAGGGATACTAGTCAAGTTCTTGCCCGGTCAGTTAACCTAATGACCGGCATTCATGGCCATTTCCCTCTCGTGACGGCTCAAAACTTTGGCCAGCCTTTTATGTGCCCTGTCTTTTGTCATTTATCATAACTTCCCCCGCCAGCGGGAAACTCTTTCAATTCTCCAATGTAATTTTTAGTGGCAATAAGAGCCAGACCTTCGGGACGGCGGTGTGGCAACTTTAGTTTATGACTTAAACCACAGGAACAAACTCATTCTAAAATTAAAACACTTCCCCATTACATTCTTTACGTTTTTTTTTGTTTGTTCGCTGTGCCAGGGTGCCAGGGAAAATTGTCAAGTTATGTCAGCAATGAAAAATTATTGCATAAATTAATTACGAACGATGTACGTGCGAGGAGCAGGCTCGACTCAAAATTATCAAGCACGTGCTCTGCAGGCGGAATTGTGCCCGTTTTTGAGGTCGTATGTTGGGGTGCTCATGGCGTATACGTAATGCCTGCCATTTGCTTTCACTTGTACAATGTCTGCGTGTAAGGACAAGCAATTAACCGCATGTGCATACATGTTGTGGTTCCTTTGTCCTTTTTTTTTTACCTGGAAATTACATTTCTAAGAAACGTATAGAGAAGAGGTTCCTAAATGCATTTACATTGTCTGTCCTGGTAATTTAGCCATGGCTTTGCAGAGTAATTATAGTTTAAATTAAATTTCCGTTAGGAAATTGTACATTTTTATTAGGAGGATTAAAATATAAATAATAAATAATACTTTCTAAGCCATTTTAAGAAATGAATGCATACAAATATTATAATTAAATCCTTATTAATGAATAAAACACCATATTTTCTATTATTTAAAAAAAGAAACAACAATTAAAAGTCTTTTTATGTAGCCTACACAAAATATTCACATCGTTTTACATTTCTTATTATTCTCTATAAAAATTGCTCCATTTATTCTATTTAAAAAAAATCCTAAGCAGTTTTCTTATAAAAAATAATCTGTTTTATCTGTCTGCTTTTCTGAAAAACCTCTTACACCTACCTTCTATCTTCACACTGAAAATCTGTCTAAGCCTCAAAACGAAATATATCTTTTGAAGGGCTTAACTGATATCTATGGCCCTCTTATTATTGATTTATCCTTGAAATGCCTAGACTTCTAAGCTGTCTTAAATAAATTACATGACAATTATCCCTGAGGCACATTCGGCTGGAAATCCAATTCACACATCAATTATTAATCATAGGAAATTTCGTTGCGTTAAATTGCGCATACGCCGCGTGGGCCACCGTAGCGACCGTGTGCCGCCTGTCTAATGAAAAACAAATCCGTCAGCACATCGCGTTGACGGTGACAGCCAAGCAACGCATCAAATTAGCTTATTCCCTCAGCCGAACTGTGTGTGTGTGTTCTGTTGTGACATTTTCAAAACAAAAAATAAAACAATAAGGAAATAAATTCAAGAGTAAACACAAGTCACACGGGGCCATCCATCAGGACATTCAGGACACTTGCCGCCTCCTGCCTCCTCTCAGATTTCTTCTCGATTTCTCTTGATTTCTCCCCTGTCAATCGGATGAAGCGAAAGCTGAGAGCTGAGAAAGCAGCAGATAGCTTGTTCAATTAAATTAAATATATATTCTTTTCGATGCGAATCTCGCTGCAATTGTCTTTTGCTTTTTGTCTTCGCGGGGGATAGGGGGAGTGGGACAACAACGTTGCTTAAAAATAGCCGCCCGTTGGCCAAGGACAAATTATGGTTATTTTTGAAGCCATACAAGCAACGTTGACTGCCGCAGGGCGAGTGGCCAAAAAAAAATAAAACAAGTCACAGAAAACAAAAGGTATTTTCTGAGTTTTATTATTGTTAGAACATTTTCACTTTCTCCGTCCCAGTTCTCGCTTTTTATTCTTTTAAATTTTTGCTCTTAGTTACATTTTACATTTATTTTTCTTGCACTTTTCTTTTCATTTCTTTTGAATTCTTGCTTGCGCTAGATTTATCGAGGATTTTCCTTCTCTTGTCACTCACTCACACCACACACCGCACACAAACAGTATTTGTTTTTTGTTTTTCACACGTTATTTCTTGAATAGCTTAATCAAAAATCCTAACACAAACAAATGAAAGTCGGAAAAATGGCTGGGGAAAATCCGCGGTAAGTACCGTTAGCTGCAGTGGCTTCCAAACAACTGAATTTCCGCCGACAATGCTTTTGAAAACATCTCAAACGCTGCGTTCTCGGTTGCGGTTCGCGCCATGTGCTTCCAACACGTTCGATGCGGCATTTTCATTGTTGTGTTTTGGGTTCGAAGCGAGCCGAGTGCACGGCCCGAAGTGGCTAGTTTCCCATTTTCAGATTTTCCCGACCGCCGCCACCGCCAAGCTGAGATGCTGCAGAACGCATACAAATGGCCCAAATGGCAAGGCCTGCTCGGCGGTGAGGAAAACTCTGGCTGGAAAGCGTATTTCCGCACGAGGATCTCGCCGTGCGGCATGGCGAAGCTTTGAAAAATTGCTTACAAATGGAAATGAAGCGTGTGTGTAAAGGTAAGTAGCGACATGAAATAAATGACCATTGTTGCTGCGCCACGGACAGGTGAGGAATGCCTGACATATGGCCCACGTCCAAGGATTATGTGTGGGCTGGAAATATGGCCAGCTAATGATAATCACACAGAGTATTTATTCAGATTTTTGCGATAACTAACACTAAGGGTCTCTTTTTGGGGGATTTTGTTTAAAGTGCTTAGATTTGTACAGAGAAAATATTTTTATTAAAATGTAAATACAAAATACATTTAAAAAGACTTTTGCTATATATTTTAGAAGCAATATCATTGATGTTTAGCATTACCTTTTAGGAGTAACTATCTTCTGAATATTCCAGGAAAAACGAAAAGGAAAGCTAAGATGTTTTATGATATATTGGCTGAAGTTCATTTATTAAATCTACTTTCAACTCCACAAAATCTTTAAAACTAATTGTCGGTATTCCCAAGAATTCACACACCTTGAACCACTTGCCATTGGCCGCTCCACTCATTCATGATGAATGATTGTCCTCTTGGTGCCCAATGTCAATTATTGATGATGCTCTGGACCTTTTTGTCTGACCGCAAGTCATCACATTAATTAAAGGCACGCCACAGAATCCAGCAAATACGAATAGTTCGATTGAACGCAGAGAGAGAGGTGTAGAGAGTGAGAGCAAGGTCGGGCCATGAGCCCTTATCCAGGCAGCTTCTAATCCTTGCTGAGGCTCATTCTCAGGCGTATCCTGAGCCCTTGGCCTGGCACGTAAAATATGCCAACTGTAAGGAATTTTGCGGCAACGCCTCGCATAGCTGCCAGCGTGTAAAATGAGCGATAAGCGAGAGGAGAGGCTGGGCTAAAGGGGGACTGAAAGCGAAGAATGAAGGCAGTACACGGAGAAAATAAATAAAAATACTAATAAATTATGTTTCAGAACTAAAATTGGAAATTCAGGTAAGTCTTCAAAAAGGATTAAAATTGAATTTATATTTTTTTAAAATTGTATATACTTTTTATATAGAAAATGAATTCTTATAGGAATTACATTTATTTTTCTCTGTGCACACAGACTGTTGAGCCAATGGATGAAACTGGTGGATTGGCGCGGGAGCTAGCTTCGCCTGCAGTTTATGGTTGTAGTAGTTAATAAAGCGAAAAAGGAAAGCCGCAAGATGCGAAAGGGGACTGAGCAAGGAAATCGGTATATAAGGAAAGCCCTCCGAGAGGAGGCCAGGAGGACCAGAGTCGAGCACAGCTTGGAGCTGAACAATCAATTTCACGTCAATTGGTTCATATTTTATAGGCTGAGCCTCGGATGCCTCGGATGACGACTACGTCGACACGGATGTCGGCTGTCGACTGTCGAAGGTCGTAGAGGATATCGGTGGCAAAGGAGATGTGAAATTAAGGTTATAGTTCGGAGTCAGGAAACTGTATTCGCTGCTGCCAACTAATGTCCAAAACGCAATACTTGACCCAAACAATATTTGGCACTGACAGTCCCCCGACTAAGCTCTCCACAAACAATTGAAATGTCAGCAGTTGTTGTGGGCGTGTAATAACTGCGCTGCTGGCCAAAAGGGAAATGGAGCTGTAGCCCCCGAAAGCGGCTTAGGCAGCCGGAAAGAGAGACTGAGTCAGGCTGCTGGGTGGCTGCGGAGAACTCATAATTTGACAGGTCGAAATTGAAATGCACTTACCCGGGCAACAGCTGATCGGGACGTGTTGAAATAGCCATAATCCTACCTGAATACAATCAATAAAAGAGCACGTTTCAACGGGAAAACAAAGACCAGTTGAAAATAAATCCATAAGAACTTTCAATGCAATTGTTTTTGTTTGGGTTTTATATTTTATAGAAAACTAATAATAAAACTTCGAAAACTGCACTAGCCAGAAAGCTTTAATAAAAGCAGATCTTTTGTTCCCCTTTAAAAATGTTCTCCTTTCTTGTTAGCTTGGAATCTATAAATTCTTTGATTAATTTAAAACTTATATTTAAATTTATTGAAATTATAAATAATTTAAAAGACATGTACATGTGTCAATAATTAAATAATAAATAGTAGATAAGGTCCTATAAATGTTTTATAATATCTCGGCAAAGTATAGCCATTTCATATAATTTTTATTTAATTTTTAAAGCTCTCAAATAAATTTTGAACAACGATAATTCCGAATTTTCCTCTCCGAGGGTCGTCAAACTTTGGAAAGCCATCCTTGGACTCAAACAATGTTGTTCCACTGCCAAACCTAAGCTGACTACGCAAAACTTTTGTTTGGCAAGCGAAGCGCGTTCTATGCAAAACTGTAAGCGGAAACCGGGACGGGCAGCCATGGATGAGACTAGAGACCAGACTGAATTTGGCCAGATTAGGAACAGGCTGCGTAATTTCGCAACGGCAAGGGCAACATTTGATTGATTGCCGGCGCGCCGTGTGTGCGTATGGGCGGAATACCCGGCGTATGCGCAATTTGAGAACCTAACAAATATAGCAAGCGCGTGACTATGGTGTGCTCTCTGTCCCTTTCCATTAATTTGCATCTCTTTAAAGGAACAATAAAAGCCTTTTTCAGCTGCAACTAAGCGTCGTCACCTGCAGTCCTTCCTCTACTAATGAGCAGGTGTGGCAAGGTCAAATGTGCAAGCACTTAGCCTAATGATAAGCAAAGAAGAATGCCACACAGCTCTATGAAAAATACCACTGAGAACCATTAAAGCGATGGTAAGGGGAAACTAGAAGCCGCTGGGCTGTCCGGTTAAGGAGAACACAATACACAAATCGCTCAACACTTGGCAGCACTTAAATGGGGAAAACCACATGATAAAATTAGACGATTAGCCGTAACCGCAACTACAGACACACACACACACACACACATATTGCCAGACCAGAACTAAGTACATACAAACAAGGGGCGTAGCCTAGAAAGGGGTAAGAAATGATAAAAATATGAAAAAAATAATATTGTATATAATCTTGTATATAATCTTCTTGCGTTTAGTATAAATTTCCACCTTGATAGTCGACAAATCACGCACAATTTCCTTGTTGACTTGACAAACAACTCTCGAGCATCCCCTCTGGGTCGCGGCCCTGTCAAAGAGCGCACACAGAACGCAGAACCAAGTCCATCCGCAGACCCCGACTAGACCGAGTAAACAATCGGCGAACGCGGCTGGCGATTCATGCGAGCTCCGACACTCGATTTCGATTTCGGAGCACTTCAACCCGTGACCCCTTGCTGTTCTAAAAAAAAGCAAAGAAAAAAAAAACGAAAAAACCACAAACATAAAACCATAAAGCGAAAGGAACACACCATTTTTTTGTGTTTTGTGTTTTGCGCAGTGAATATTTCCGCTGTGAAAAATCGTTTGAAATTAGTTGAACAAAATATAGTATAACGAACAGCGATAAAGCAATAAATACTTGACACAATGCCTTCGTTTTTAGCATAAACAACCGCAGACTGTGGGAAAGTGCTTAGATGCCTATTTAAATATGCTTTTATTCATTTATTTGTCTATTAAATAATTGATCAACTCTGCAAAGTCAAGGAAAAGAGGGTAATAAATATATTTATATGAAAATCTATTCAGAAACTAAAAAAAGTTAAGTAAAATGGTTATTAATACTTTATAAACAATACATATATTAATAAGCGTAATTTTCAAAATGAATTGTGCAATATTAAATGGGTAATGTTATCCAAAATGATTTGTTTTTGCCATTTAGGAACCCGTTTTTAGGTGGAATCCACTTCTAATATACAATTTAAGTAGTATTTATGATAAAAAATTAATTTCTCCTTGCAACAAAAATTATATAGACAAAACCAATCACCAATATTAAAATATATCCTTGAACTTATCCCTTTAAAGGGTATAAAACCTCTTCCTTTTTATTCCAAAATCCTTGTAACCCATTTTATGCGAAACGAAAAATGTACGACATTTTTACTGTGCTGACACACTGCTGACTTTGGTTTTCTAAAAATCATTTCCCATTCATTTTCTGTTGGCGAAATTTTGGCATTTTTCTGCATTTTATTGCTTTGATATTTTCTACAATTTTCAAGGGTGGCGAGTTCGGGATTTAATAGCTTCGGATTTCAGCGGATATGCAGCTGGCGGGGGGAACCACATCGCTGCGTGCTTATCCAGCGATAAAAGCAATGTGTTTTATGAGCTTTAAACTTCTAGATTGGATTTTTTGCTCGCCAATTTCGAAATGAACATTTAATTGTTTACTCAAGTTGCTTGGTGTGTTTACTTTATATGCAAAATTAGTTCCTAAAGGGTAATAAAAACACGGTGTTTGATGCTAAACAGAGAGCGAGAGGGAATAGACTTAATCTAAGCGGGAAAATCTAATAAATTACAATGCAAACAGTATGACAAGTTCGGGACTGTGTGTGACCTTGCCCATCACAACAAATTGAACATCCCAAAAAAAAAACACACACACAGATGGGTCCTTGCCCTAACATTTAGCCTTCTGCCATTTTGATAAATTTGAAAACTGTCAGTTTGGAGCGATAAAACAGGAATACTTCCACCACTGACTCACTCACATTTCGGGAAGTTTATCACAGGCCACGCGCCAGTTGCCCTCAGGCCCAAATTCTGGGGGGAAAAAAATAAGATTAAATTACATTTTGCACACAGTTGTGATTTTCATTAATTTAGTGCACATAAACACATCCACACACATACACAGTCGAAGCCAAAAAATCATATAGAAAAGAGGAAACTTTTCCAAAAATTCCAAATCAAATAACTTTGGCAACTTTTTTCGCTCGAGGGAGTGAGACAAACCCAAGCCACAAACAAAAAACACACAAAGTTTACCAAGAGAAAAAAAAACAGTGGCAGCTGCCTCTTAATTATACCCCACATTTTCAGCGGGCATAGTGTTTGCTTAAATGAAGATGTAACATATTTAAATTAGTTAATTTTGTGTGACGAATCGGGAAATAGAGTTTGCTAATTGTTCATTGATTATACTAAAGTTTTTCATATTTATAATGAAAATATTTAAGTATTAAGAATATCTCTTTAAACCTTTAAAAAGGGCATTTAAAAATTGAACAAGATTGTTATGACTTGCTCTTTTGGCAACACTCTTTCGCGCCATTGTCATGGTGTCTCATTTTGGCATTTCGTATACGCAACGCTGGCTTTCACAAAAAAGTGAACTTTTTTTTTGTCTCCTGGTTGGAGTGATATCCTTGGCGGAAATAAAACCGAAAAAGCTAGTCGAAAGGGAAGGTAAGAAGATTGCAGGACGAAACCAAGTAAGCGTGAAACTCCACTGACATCGTTTTAGCTGCCTTTTTTTTTGAAAAAAGAAGCTTTACAGCAGACAATGTTCTTCTGAGTGGGAATTTGCAATCGGAAGCCATCGACGGCGCTCATAAAACATTTTCGATGGAAAGCACTAGCCATTAAATGAGTTAAAAGATGAAAGTTTTCCAGGACGAAAAAGTCTTTCCATTTCTCATTTGCAAGCAGCTGCAAGAAAGAGATTTTAATGTCAAATTATGGCAACTTTGTCCTTGCAACTTGCAACAGTTTTGGCAAACAAAACACAGATTATAAGGCAACTTTAGTTCAACTTTTTAACTGCATCTTTTATTGCCAGCTTAGTGGCCTTCGTACTTGAAGAAAACAAGGTTATATATTATTATTATACGAATATGAAGGTGAACAAAAGAAAGATGGGAAGGTGATTGAACGATTTTATTTATAAAATGAATTACATATTCTAGCTAGTATTTTCCCTATCCAAATCCTGAAGAAATTATAAGTATTTTCGGTATAACGCAACAAAAGAACAGGTGTCAAACGTTTAACACCAATTATGGGTAATTACAGGGTCAACAATTACGCCTACCCCTTGAGTTGGGGCGGCGTAATTAAGGCACGTTTTAATTGTACCCAGAAGTCACTATAACAACAGGAAACGTTTTGTCGGATTCCTAACTGTCTTTAAAATGGGTTTGTCTTTGCCGTTTGTCAGGAGTGACTATCTCTACAGGACCAATTGGCTTTACTGGCGAATCCTTTTGCGTGGAGGGGGATTTCCCTTTCCGAACATTATTGGATATTATAAATAACATCTTCGTCACCTTTTGGTGTCCAGCTCATCTGATGATTGGCTTATTTCTGGAGAACTCCATGGGAAATGTCTCCCGAAATATATGCTCATAATGGCCTCTTCGTTTTGCAGCAGCTTCAAGTTTATTTGCTTTCGTTTGAGGCTCAGGGAAATTAAGCAAACTGAAAAATTATTCACCGAATTAGACCAGCGTGCTGTGAATGAGGAAGAACGTTCATATTTCGAAAGAGTTACGCGAAAAGAGGCTGACTTTCTTTGGTTTCCTGGTTTCCCTACGATGCACAGGCATCCGCCTTGATTTATTGTATCAGGGAGCTTATCAACTCTGGAAAATTTGGCCAATGACTCGTACACTCCCATTACAATCTCTGGGAATATCTTTAAGTTCTGAAGCTAATTTTCAGAATATTTATAATTTATAGCCAGACAGATATCGAAAATAATATTGTATAAATATTTAGAGAGTGAGATATTCATAGTGGACATGTCACAGCTTATGTATAGTCGCCACCAGACAGGTGTTAATTGCTGCCACTTATTAATTTAAATTACCAATTATTTATTACAATAATTAGATGGAAAATCTACTATATAACCAGCAAGGGACAGAAGTGTTTTCAAACTGTCTGAAACATGGTGTCAGCTCAACCGGTTGTCAGGAGTGAAGAGCTCTACAGGACCTACTGGCTCTACTGGCGACTCCTGGGCGCCGAGGGCGAGTATCCATTCCGCTGGCTGCTGGATATTGTCATCAGTTTTTTTATAACCTTCTGGAATCCTGTGCATTTAGTAATCGGGCTTTTCAATAAGACAACATCGGAGGTGTTTAGGAGCCTACACTTCACCACAGAATGCTTTTTCTGCAGTTTAAAATTTGTATGCTTTCGGTGGAAGCTGGCCGAAATTAAAGCCATCGAACGATTGCTCAAGGAGCTGGATGAAAGAGCTGAGAGCGAAGAGGATCGTAGATTCTTCGATAGAAATACAAGGCATATGGCGGAAGTTATCTCGAGATGCTATTTAGTGACAGCTATTTCGGCCATCGTCACAGGAACTGCCTCTGGCCTATTCAGCTCTGAGAGAAAGCTAATGTACGTGGCCTGGTTTCCCTATGATGTCCAGGCAAGTTCACTCATCTTTTGGCTAAGCTTTTCCTATCAAGCTATTGCGGCCAGTGTGGCGATTCTGGAGAATCTGGTCAACGATCCATATCCCCCGATGACGTTTTGTATACTCTCCGGACACGTAAATCTCCTGGCGAAGCGTTTGAGTCGAATAGGATATGACAAGGAGGTAACTATGAATGGAAATACCAAGGAACTCATAGAGAACATCAAGGATCATAGGAAAATAATGGAGTAAGTATGTGTTTTAGTGATTATAATTTAATTTTAAAAATTAAAATTTTATTTTTGATTTATTTACAGGATTATTCGTCTGCTGAGCAGCACTCTATATTTCTCCCAGCTTTTCCAGTTCATATCGACTGGCATCAACATATCCATATCGCTGATTAATATCCTATTTTTCGCGGAAAACACCTTTGCCATCATCTACTATTCCGTATTTTTTGCCGCCATGCTTATAGAGCTCTTTCCAATTTGTTATTTCGGAACCCTGTTATCTATGGAGTTCGATAGCTTGACTTATGCCATCTTTTCGAGCAACTGGCTGGGCTCGAATAGATTTCACAGCAGAATCTTGATCATACTTTTGCAGTTTGCGGTGGGAAAGGTAATCATTAAGGCCGGAGGAATGATTGGAATTGGCCTGGATGCGTTCTTTGCCACCGTGCGCATGGCCTACTCCTTCTTCACCCTGGCCATGTCGTTTCGTTAGGAAATTTATTTTATTTTTACAACAGAATACCCCCAGCTGCAATGTCAATATATTTTTATTAATTTATTCAAGGATATCCCATTCTTATTTACACATATGTAACACAACCATAAACAAGGGAATTGAACCCGTTTTGATTTTATTTATTAACTATGTACGCTTAATCAATAAAATGTTGCCTCTCAAACCTTAAATATTTATAATGTTGCCGCCTTCTTAACTGAAAAGCAACAGACACTGATGAATAATTACACAGCATTCACACATCGAATTGAAATGTAAAATTAAACCATTAAACAAAAACCCAAGACAAAATAATTCTCGAACGTTGACAATCCATCAAACCACGTGCTTTTTGAGGTCTAGTACCCAAGCAAGGAGAGGTGTGAATTGGTTAACACAAATTACAGGGATTGATGCTACGTAAGAATATGCTAGGAAATTGGTGGGCGTTACGCCAGACTGTTACGCCTGTTATTTTGTCCTAGTCAGAGTATAAAAACGGAAGAACCACAAGGTTCATGGCTCAATTCTCTTTAACATGGAGTTGGACGCGTCAGCCATCAAAAGTGAAAACATCTACAAGGTCTACTGGCTGTACTGGCGCTTGTTGGGTTTGGAAAGCGATTTTGCCCTGCGACATGTGGTGGATTTCCTGATCACATTCTTTGTCACCTTCTGGTATCCAATCCATTTGATCCTTGGCCTCTGCATGGAGCGTACCCTGGGCGATGTCTGCAAAGGTCTGCCTATCACAGCCGCCTGCTTTTTTGCCAGCTTCAAGTTTATCTGCTTCCGCCTGAGGCTGGCCGAGATCAAGGCAGTCGAAGTTCTATTCAAGGAGCTGGATCAGCGAGCTGTGACTGCCGAGGAGAGGCAGTTCTTCGAACGCAAAACGCAACGTGAGGCGAATTTTATTTGGAAGAGCTTCCTGGTGGCCTACAACCTCTCGAATATGTCGGCCATAGCATCCGTTCTCTTTGGCGGAGGACGAAACCTTTTATATCCCGGCTGGTTTCCCTACGATGTTCAGGCCTCGGCTCTTCGCTTCTGGCTGAGTGTTAGCTATCAGATAGCTGGAGTGAGTCTAGCTATTCTTCAAAACCTGGCCAATGATTCCTATCCACCGATGACATTCTGCGTGGTGGCCGGTCATGTGAGGCTGTTGGCCATGCGATTGAGTCAAATTGGACACGATCGAGAAGCAAATAAAGTAGTGATTGCCAGAAAGTTAATAGAGAGCATCGAAGATCACCGAAAGCTTATGAAGTAAGATTGATAATTGATAGAAAATATTGTTTTTTTATATAAACTGATACTTCCAGAATCGTAGAGCTCCTGCGCCTCACCATGAACTTGTCCCAGCTGGGTCAGTTTGTGGCCAGTGGCATTAATATTTCCATAACTCTCGTCAATATCCTGTTCTTCGCTGAGAATCATTTTGCGGTGACCTACTACGCCGTGTACTTTTTATCCATGGTTCTGGAATTGTTTCCCTGTTGCTATTATGGCACCCTGATCTCCATTGAGATGAATCGCTTAACTTATGCCATCTACTCAAGCAACTGGCTGGGTATGGATCGTGGCTACTGTCGCTCGCTGCTCATCTTCATGCAACTGACCCTGGCCGAGGTCCAGATCAAGGCCGGTGGAATGATTGGCATCGGCATGAATGCCTTTTTCGCCACCGTGCGACTGGCCTACTCCTTCTTCACGCTGGCCATGTCGCTGCGATAATGGACAATGGACACTAGACAATGGATAATGGATAATGAGGCAGCTGGTCGACCGGCGGGCATTTGGCGTCCGCATTTGCATGCTCGCTTAATTTTAATTACCACTAATGGCGGCCATTAACGGAGGCTATATGAAAATTGCATTGGCATCGTTTAAATGCCGTTTAACCACCGATTTTGCACACGGAGAAAAGTGAACTTATGTACGAGCTGGCAGGGAGAATATGTTTTGGAAAATGGGTTTCAAACAAATTCATTTTTGTTTATAAAAAAACAGATAATGCTTTAATAAACTTCTAATTATAATGAGAAAATTTATTAAATATTATGCATTTTAATAAATTCCAAACTATCATGAGAAAAAGTTCTCAATTTCAGATTTTATATTAATTTCTCTTAGTGTTTCCTTAGAGTTATTTCCATAAAAGCGTTGCTTCTCCTCGAGGATAACCACTAAGTTCACCATGGTCCTCATCGACAGTGTTCGCTTCTATCGCCCCTTCTGGCTCTGCATGCAAGTGCTAGCTCCCAGCTTCTTCAGGAAAACCACTTCATTCGTCCGAGCTTATGAGGTGATTTTGCATATCCTGGTCACGGCGTGGTTCCCTCTGCACCTGCTGCTGCATCTCCTGTTGCATCCCTCACCGGCGGAACTCTTCAAGAATTTAACTATGTCGCTGACTTGTGTGGCCTGCAGCCTGAAGCATGTGGCTCAGTTGTATCGCCTGCCTGAGATCGTGGAGATTGAGACCCTGATCGAGCAGTTAGATGAATGCATCGAGGGAGAGCAAGAGCATCGCTACTACCAGGATCATCTGCTAATCCAAGCCAGGCGCTTCACCCGTTGTCTGTACTTCAGTTTCGGGATTGTCTACGCTGTATTCTTAGTTGGTGCATTGGTTCAACTCTTCGACGGCAATCGAGAGCTTTTATATCCAGCATATTTTCCCTTTGATTGGAACAGAAGTCGACATCTCTTTGCTGTGGCCTATGGCTTCCAAGTGATCAGCATTATGGTTGAAGGCATCCAGGGCCTGACCAACGACACCTATTCCCCTCTGACTCTATGTTTCCTGGGAGGACATCTTCACTTGTGGGCCATTCGCATGGCAAGGCTGGGCTTTGAAGAGGATAAAACTGCCATCGATCAACATAAACGCCTGCTGAAGTACATCGAACAGCACAAGCTGCTGATGAGGTGGGTTTTTGGTTAAATTTCTACAAAATTGGAATATAAAATATATAGAATTCACCTAACAGACTGCACTACCTGACCAGCCGGACCATCAGTGCAGTGCAGCTGGTCCAGCTGGGCGGCTGTGGCGCCACTCTGTGCATCATCGTCTCCTATGTGCTGTTCTTTGTGGGAGACTTCATCTCGCTGGTCTACTACCTGGTCTTTTTTGGTGTGGTCTGTGTGCAACTCTTTCCCAGCTGCTACTTTGCCAGCGTGGTGGCCGAGGAGGTTCAGCGTTTGCCATACGCGATCTTCTCCAGCTGTTGGTACAATCGATCCAGGAGTTATCGTGGCGACCTGCTCATCTTCACTCAGCTTACATTGGGAGCCACCAACCGGGTGATGCGGGCCGGGGACATCATCGAGCTGAATTTAAATGCCTTTTTTGCCACCCTGAAGATGGCCTACTCCCTCTTCGCCGTCGTGGTGCAAATGAAGGGCAGATGAAGGCTCTGCCAGTGGCTTGTTAATTAAATGGCAAAGGATGGCCATCATGCCGTGTGGCTGCCACCGTTTCTTTATTGATTTTCTCCCCTGAAATTGGCCAAAAAGTGGGGCAATCAACGCATTTGCAAATGAAAATTCATTAATAGGCCCCGTCGCGATACGCAAATAAACAGAAGCGTTTTGGGGCAGCTTCTGGTTTTCCGTCCGAACAATGGCACATTAAAGTGAATGAATTGTTTACGTATATGTACAATCCGTATCCGAATCTGATTTCTGATTTCTGTTTGCGTATTTTGTTGTTGTAACGCCTGCATAAATCTGTATGAAATTGGGCTGCTTTGTATTCTTTTAATTAAGAATAAAAAATTGTAGGAACATCAATGAATATCTCTCTTTTTATTTTCTTGCTTAAGTTTAAGTCCCTGAAAAACAGCACTGTATAACCTTTTAATAAAATTTCCATTTTTCCTCTTATTTTATTGAATTTTGACAGAATTGTGGCAATTTTGAAGGGCTGTCTTGGCAGCCCAAAAGTGCGTACGTGATCCAAACATGTTTTACGCTGCTTAAACCTTTTTTATCTATTGAAATTTAATCAAACTTGAAAGCCTCGTCGTTGAATTGATATGAAATTTTAAGCAGCCTCGAGGTTGCACGCCCAGTTTATTAATGATTTTTAATTAAAACTCTTGCCAAGCGGGAATAATTGAATTCTGAAATGTTTCCGCAGCATTACTTTTGCTTAAACGGGTTTGAAGTGAATGAAAGTACTGGAAATACCTTTAATTTAAGGGGATTTATATTATTTTTGCATGTAGTTTAACATAAATTCAACTGATTAAAGTTATCATAAATGTGCGGGGAATATATCGTAGTTTTAGGTTTAAAGTTATTAAATTTTTTAAATATATAATTAGAAAAGTCAGCTTTCAAAGAAACTTTAGTTTTTTTACTTTCTTAAATTTATAAATAATTTACTTCTTAACCCTAAAAAAAACCCTTTAAAGCCTTAAAGAGATATTTATAGTCTTGGCAATCGTGTGAACTTATTGAACATTCTTTTTCGCCATTAATCGGTGAAATTAAAAGGCAACCCTGAATTAATTCCCTGATTCCTGCGTGTACATGATAGCTTCTCAAAATGGGAAGTGCTTGTGCAACAAGGATATGCTGTCGTGGAAACGGAAAATATATTAAAAAGTATTTCACTGCCAGGGCATGGAGGTATCCTTTCGAGCGAAATGCAAATGACGATGAGCCGATGGCATTGCAGGCCGGCAAAGTGGCAAAAGGACACGGCGGACTGCATAAGTAACCAGGAAGGAGGTATCGGACTCGGACTCGGGGCGCCAGTAAAGGAGGAGTGGCCAAGGACACGCAAGGATTCACACCGTGGCCCTGTGGTAATTTATTGATGCCAACGCAACGATGAGTGCGTACAAATTGCCTGAAGTGTAAAAGTGAAATGTCGCTACACTGAGGATTTTCTATAAATTGTATTTATATTATACGGAGTTTAATATTTATTTTTAATTTATATTTTATATTTATTTTCTAAAAAAAAACAGAACATTAAAATAATCGCTTTTCTTCATTTATTTGTTTAGGAAACAGCTCCTTTCTTCCCGGATTTCTTGAGAATTTCTCTCAGTGCAGCGTGAGAATTGCGATAAGGGGTTGTGTCAGTTCAATTTGTCGCCAACAGATGGCGCTTTCCTATCTGTCGAACACGCAAAAAGCAGCAACCAACCGAGCAGCCATTAAAATGTCCCCCCAGCAACACTTTTGCGTCATTATTGAAAGCAATTTCCCACAGCAAATAGAAAATCGAAAAACAAAAGGAGAAGAATCGAGAACGAAAGCGAAAAATAAAAATACAAAATAAGAATAAAATCAAAAACACACACACACTTGGAGGGGAGACAGTCTGTGGAGTAAAAGAAGAAAATGCGACAAATTCCGGGGCTCAGGACGCAGCTTAGAGGCTCGATGCCCGATGCCCGATGCGCGATGCTGCGAATATTGCGCATACGCCACCCCAGGGACCAACGGCACTCAAAATGCCTCCCATTCCCACAGCCGATCCCATCCAGAGTTGAGAGGGCCCATAGCCGCACAGGCCCAATTGCTGGAGGTGATTTAACTTTTTCTGCCTGCCATTCATTTCCTTTTCAATAGCACAAAAGCACACACAGACACCGCGGCGCACTGGCAGAGATGGCAGAAATATTGTTGGCATACTTTTTCAAGTGTTTCCTGCCTTCCTGCACGCTGCTGCTGTGTGTCCTGTTCCTGGCTCTGCTGTTTATTTTAACTTTTGGCATTTTCAGCGCCAACCGGGGGGAATTTCTCCTGGCTGAAATAGGAAAGTAAAACAAAAAGCGGTTAAACAAAAATATGAAAAATAAATTGAAACACTCAACCGTCTCTCTAGCTGCTGCTGCTGCTGCTGCTGCTGCTGCTGCTACTGCTGCTGCTCTGTCTGCCTATCCGTCTATCTGTCTCTATGGCTGTCTGTCCAACACAAACCCCAGAAGGGTCTTCCACTCAATCAGAGCTCTGGCATTGGCGACATCGGGGCTAAAGGCCATCCCCCGGCTGTAAATAAAGCAGATTTGAGGTCTGGCCACAGTCCGGCCGCAGATTGAGTTGCTGTCACTCCATGCCGAAAATCACAATTTTATTGCAGCATCTGACTACTCTGTATATGCAGATGATGCCAGAAAGCAATCACAATTTTCATTGCATTTTGCTACTGTTTTTGCTTACTGAAAAATGTCAACAAAATAGCTCATTTTTAATGCAAACTATGTTGCATTTTTAATGAACAGAAATATGTTGGGATAAGCCTCAAGGCCTTGGCAAATTCTGAGAAAATTTCTACGAGAGAAAATAAATATTTGCTTTATAGTATAAAGTTATGTTGAATAAATAAATAGTTAAGTAAAATACACTTAAAAGTAATCAAAACATTTTAAATGCTATTATTTGGGGAAAAGTTTTTCCTGTTTCAGTTTTAAATTGAATGTTTTGAGTTGCTAATATTAATATTCATTTATTAAAGTTATTTTTTATATTTTAAAAATATATGTATACTTTTATTATATATTTTTTTCATTCAATTCAATTTAATTTACTCCCAACAAATACACCTTTAATTGCTATAAAAACAAGGAGCTTAATTGAAATCGCATTGGCAATTGCCTTGGATTATTTAATGAACGCTAATTCAGCAAATGTGTCGACTCTAATTGCCTTTTGGCAGTTGCAAATTGTGAGAAATTGCCGAGCGCACTTTTCCTTGCTGTTGTGCAAGTGAAAAAGTGAAAAATGATTAATTAGCCGCCGGCAAATTGGCACACAGACTAGGGATTTTCCATGTACAACTGCATTGGGATTCATGTCGGAATTGGCAAAACTATTTTCCCATTCCACACGACCAACTCAATTACAACATGGCCGGTCGGCCGCTGCCCATGCAATTTTTCGCAGCGAGCCCAAAAGAGAAAAACAAGCGGAAAACGCGCATCAAAGACAAACAAAGCCGTTGGGGGGAAGGAGATGTAATGGAAGACTCACAGGGTATATGTATGTATATGTATGTGCGGGAAAAGTGTCCAACATGTTAGCGTGTTGGGGCGGACAACCGAACTGCCAGCGCCTAAAACTATGCTTCGCGGAATGAATAACAGAGCGGATCAAGTCCGGCGGCTTTTTTTTTCGGTGCTAGCAAATGCACTGAGGGGAAACCAGTAAGAGGAAAGGGAATATTTTTACCAAAATTCAAATAAAAATTATTAAGATAACACACAACATTTCATTCTAAACAAAAATTAGAATTACATTTATTGTATATTTCATTTCAACAAAAAAATGTCTTCTTAAAAATATGTTTGTTTTTTCCCCTATGTAAATTTATTGGTATTTAAATACTATTTATATATTTAAAATTGTTCATATTAAACTATAGTCCTATCACTCGGTGTAATGTGACAAAAACCTATTCCGAATCGGCTGTCGAATTCGAAATAAATTAGCACTTTTAATATTTAACTGAAAACCCTTTCTTCTTCAAAATTGTGGTCCCTTGGGCAGGATTCTCCAGAGCTGTGGTCACTAAAATAAGTTAATACTAAAATAAAATACCATTTTATAAGGCTTTATCTAAATTACTAATTTATTTTATTATTTTAAACTGCGCCTAAATAATTATTCTTATGGCTGTTCATAAATTAATACAGAGCTCAGTTAATACTACTTTTGGTTCTGTTTCTGAAACCGTTCTTCCCTCACAGTTACCTCATCCAAGTTATCAATAAAATATTATTAAAGAATGATAGGTAATTAATGATCGATAAATAATAAAATCGATCGATAATAAAATATATTTTATTATATATTTTTTATTTTATTGCATAAATTCTCATTTTTCCAAGTGCCCTGCCGCTACTCCTGTATTTCAGTCATGCATGACAATTTTTTCCAGCCAGTTGCTTGTTTTGCTTTTGGTTCCTTTCGGGCCTGGGCTGGGTTATCCTCCTGTTATTGTTGCCGCTCCCTTTGTTTGGCTCACGTTGGTGATTCCTCTTTTTGTTTTTTCGTTTTTTGTTTTTTCGTTTTTTGTTTTTCCTCTGTTCTCTGCTCTCTGTTTTCATACGCACTGACACAGATGTTCTGGGAGGAAGGCTGCTGGGTGTGTGTTGTCTGTTAGTTACTTTTGTTTTTACAGCTGATAAAGTTAGCACGCTTGGCAGTTCCAGTGTCGCATCCTAAGCCGAGTTAACTTGGCCCTATTAATAAATCCTGCACATGTACGAGTAGCTCAAAGGGAAGTGCTTTAAGGTTGTATCTCATTTTGGGTTGCTATCTGCTCAGCCCCTATAGATCTTATGAACTTTTCAACTGACTGTTTTGTAGTTTGAAAAGTGATTGGTTTTAAGGTAGGAAAATGTCCCCCATCTAATCATAAATCATGTGGATTGCGTAAGACCCTAGGGAGCTATGAAAATGCCCCTCTGCAAGCCACTTCCGCTCACTGGCCCTGCACTTGCTTGCCATTTCTCCAACACATGAGGCTAGGGCTCTGGTTGGTAACTACGCATGATGATGATGATGATGATGAAAAACCTGTAGTATAATGAATCGAGATAATCGATAAAGTGGGCCCGGTTACAGGGGAAGTCCATTAGAGCCACCGTTCCAGCCTGGCGCCTCTCTTACTTATGGCCAGCTATCAAATTTCCTCTGCCAGGTAGCTAGCCTGAATGCGAGTGCGAGTGCGAGTGCGACTATTTTGCAATCGGATCTCGAGGGCGGATGAGGGATTACAAAATTTCAAATTCATGAGACGAAAGCGCATTGTTTGGCCAACAACGAGGCGCACTGGTGCAGCAGGCCGCCGCCCATTTCCCATTTCCCATTTCCAATTTCCGTAGGCAATGTCGCCTGACCAATTTCATAAGCGTCACCCAATTCCGTTCCCTTTTCCAGGCCCAACTTTCGGGCCAGTGGGTGACTAGTTTGCTGCCGTTTGGCTGCAAAAGTGAATGCGCTGCAGTGGTGGTGTATCTCTTTGCCTCGGGGAAGGTCATTTGTAACCCTAACTAAACAAATTTGAAAGCTAGGCGACCGTAGTACGTATCAGGTGTGGTCTGGTTCTGACGATGGCCCTTTTTTCTTTTTGTTTTTTTGTATCTGTCTTATAAAAGCCGGCTGTGGGCGCTGAAGGAGGCATCAGTTGGCCATCAGCCGCAAGTGGTACAAGCAGCAGCAACAGCAGCATCCCAACAGCAAATTACCAGCAACCAACTAGGCGAATACTTAACGTCAGCAGCCAAGCCATGAGACGGGTAAGTTTTCCGTCAAAACCGCCGCCGGCTATAAATTTTACCAGCTTCTGCTGCGGTGTTGTGCTGCCATGTAAATCCAGCAGCCAAGTGGAAGTTGGTCCCATAAATCAGGATAATCAAAAATACAAAACGATAAAGGCCAAAGCGTATTAGGCCAATTTAAATGGCCCAGAGCCATGGCACAAAGCGAAGTGGAATCAACAAAGTTGGCTTAAAAAACACTGGGAGATTGGGAAAAATTTAGGAGTTGCTAAAGAAGGAACTTAATTAGGAAATATAAATTTATACCTTTAGAATACCACAGATAAGGGTATAGTTTTTATTATATTTTCATTGGTAATTAAAGTAAATTGTATAATATAACATATAAAGACAATAGACTTAACTCAAAACATTTAAAAAACTATTTTGTGGGCTCTTGCTTAAATTGCTGAAATTCCCTTAATGCTTGAACCCTTTAAATAATTCTTATACATTTTTAGACTCTTAATTTTGAACATATATATCAAAAAATTAGATTTTAAACAACGAGTTCACATATTTAAAAATTTAATTATTAACAGAATCTTAAGGGTTCCTTCTTGATTAATTTTATTCTCAATTTTAATGTAATTTCCTAACTTTCTTCTCAAACTGTAGCCAGGATTTTTTCTTCTTAAAAGCCTGACATCCTATACAGTCCGACACATAAAAATATATGCACAGAACTTTGCCTTTTGTCAGTTACATGAATCGCCTGTTGTCGTTTTTAATTTATGGCCCTTCTGCAAGTAACAAATAAAAAGGGAAAATGGGAAACGGGAAACGGGAAACGGGAAATGGGAAAAGGGGAAAAAGGCGAAAAGCGACAACCAGAAAGGAATGACAAATTGATGAGGCCAACAACGGGTGATTTATATATTCTGGTGGACCATTTAATCCGATTCCTGGCTGTGAATCCCTTTAATTGCAGACCTACTTGTTGCTCTGCCTGAGCCTGCTGACCTGCCATGTGGCCCACTCGGCCTTCCTGCGACCCCTCGATCTCAGCCAGCTGACCAAATCCTCCAGCCTCCAGCAGCAGCAGCAGCAGTTGCGTGGGGATCTAAACCGAGATGATGGCAGTGATGACGATGACTCCACCACCTTGGCACCCAACTCTAGCGAGGATTACGACACTCGTCCGCAATACAGTTTTGCCTATGATGTGAGGGACACTCTAACCGGCGACGACAAGCGGCAGGAGGAGAAGCGCGATGGCGACCTAGTCAAGGGCCAGTACTCCCTCATCGAACCCGATGGCACCCGTCGCATTGTGGAGTACACCGCCGACGATGCGAGCGGCTTCAATGCCATTGTTTCCAAGCAACGTCTGGACGAGCAGCAGAGAATCACTTCCTCCTCCTCCTCTTCGTCGTCGTCGTCGTCCCGCTTCAACAGCCTCGAGGAGCTGCAGACCCGTCTCACTGCCCAGGCCATAGCCGAAGCTCAGTCCCTGGCCGAGGCTCAGCAGACCAGCCAGCTGCAGTTGGAGGCTCAGAGTCGTCGGGAGTCGGAGAACCAAGCACGTGCCCAGGCTCAGCAGTTGATGGAGCAATTCCAGCAGCAGGTACAGCAACAGGAACAGCAGCGCCAGCAGCAGGAGCAGCAGTTGAGGGATTTGCAGCGTCTCCAGGAGCAGCGAGAACGCGAGGATCGTGAACGGGAGCAGCGCGAACGAGAGCTGAGGGACCGAGAGCAGCGTGAACGGGAGCTGAGAGAGCGGGAACAGCGGGAGCGTGAGCTAAGGGATCGTGAACTGCGAGATCGAGAGCTCAGGGATCGCGAGCAGCGGGAGCGGGAACAAAGGGATCGGGAGCAGCGGGATAGGGAGCAGCGCGAAAGGGAGCTTCGAGAGCGGGATCGGGAGGATCGCCGCCAGCAGCAGGAACGTCGCCAGAACCAGAACCAAAACCAGAATCAGAACCAGCGTCTGCTCGATCAACAGACCCTGCTCTTGGCCCAGAGCCTGCCCAGCATCCAAGCCACTGTGGTATCCCATCCGCCCACTCTGCTGACCTCCCGCCTGCCCGCCTCTGCTAACTCCGGTTCTAGGACCACCACCACCACTCTGCTGACCCGGGAACGTGACCTAGATGCCTGGCGCCAGTTGCCCAATGCCCGCCTGACCATCGATCGCAGCTCCCAACCTCTGATTCTGAGTCAGCCCTCCAGTGCCACTGTCCAGGCCCAACTGATCAGCTCGCCCTTGCTCTTGGACTCCGCCAACCTAAATGGATTGATAACCACCCGCCTGAATGGCAATGCTGCCCGAGCTGGAGCAGCTCTGAGCTGGACCAATGGCCGTCGCCTCCTGAACAACGATCTCTGGCAGCTGGAGAGGCTGGATGATCGCGAGGATCGTGAAGAGCTGCGCGCCAATAGCGGAGAGCGGCGTTCCAAGAACTGGTAAACAGGGACCAGGACGTCAGAACAACCCAACAACTTCAACTGAACTCAAAGGAAACTCAACGCAGGACCTCAGCGATCTGATAAACGGACCACGAATATGTTTTAGCGCGTAAGAATTAGATCGAATCTCGTGTTAACCTTAGCCTAGAATCGGGGATTTAGGGGACACCTCACTGTCACTCTCTCGCTTTCTGTCCAATTAACGCATACAGCAAACTCTGCCAAGAACTAACCCAAGCTCTAACGCTTTCCTTTTCTCAGCTAACTTAGGCACTAAGTTTAATTGTCTTTGTGTTACTTTTTAGTTAGTCAACTGCATCAATGTGAAAATGTAAAAAAAAAATACAAGAATAAATGAGACGAGGGCCACGAAGTACGCATGCTCTTCTGCCAATGAATTATAGTGTTTTTTGCTTTATAATATGACAAGAAAAATATCTTAGAATACAGAAAAGAAATAATATATATACTGGGGTTTCCGTTTAAAAGAGAACCTTCCCTAATTTATTACAACTCCCAATTAAACCTGACTAACTTCGTCACAGTTTTAAGAGCCATCAACAGGTGGCCAGGGATTTTGTGTCGCTTCACTCCTTCTGCCCAACTAACCAAAGCCAAGTTGACCCTAATCGCCTTTCATGGACTCTGACACTTTGGCCATGGATGCTGCAGTCTCGGCCATAAGTTTTCCTACCCCCACACTGCCAACGTTTTTCCAGGCATCACGTGTGCTCACGCCGCTTGGCCATAAAACCCCTTGGAGCCAAGTTTCTTTAGGGCAGCAGGAAGCGGCAACAAATTTTTTAATAATAAACACGACGAGGAGAGAACGCTGCAAAAAGTTTGCTTTCTTCATTCCATAAACTTTGTCCCTGGTACACTTAAAAATAAAGTTGCAGTTGAGTGGTTCTAGCAGGAGAGGGGGTAAGCTCCAAAAGGTAGCTGCGTTTGTAGTCCAAGGTTGTTAAGATGCCAAGGCAATAACAACTTGGCAGAAAGGTAATGAAACCCGGTCAGCGGTCAGGTGCGTTTAAGATCGAGTAACCTTGTGCTATTATTTAGGATTTATATACAACGAACAGGGTAGTGTTTAAGGAAACTCCTAAATTAGTTTCTAATATCTCATCTCTGTGTATTGAAGCTGAAACTGAAGCTAGCTTTTCTATAGGGAGCTGGGATTTAATGGATTTCAAACTAACACTTAATAAAAGGATCTTAGGTAATTAATCCTGGAATACCTTTAATTTTATTAGCTTAAAGTTTCTACCTCCTACGTCAAAAATGTAACAAATTAAATAGAAGTTCCTAGTTTAAGTCGCATTCAACGACAGCCCCAAAGTCATGATAAGTCCTGCCTGTAGCCGGCTTCCGTGAGTCCTTTGCCGGGAAATCACTTAAAAGTTCATCAAGAGTGCAGCAGCTTGTTGTTTGCCATGCACCCTGGGAGCCCTTCGGCCCGAAAAAAAAAAAATAAGTGGAAAACTAAAAGAAGTGAAAAACAGAAAAGCTGAAAAACAGTTTGTCTGCACTGCGAATGTCAAGTCCATGCGACGCAAACACAGAAAAAACCAAGCCGTGGAGCAGCTCACAAAACTAAACGAACTAAACCTAAGCCGGTAAGCGATGCCTCCTCCTGCTCCTCCCTTTTCCCAACTCGAAAACCTTTGCAACTTCTCATTTCCGCTGCAGTTGGCGGAAAAATGTTGACCATGCTCTAGGGCCAAGCCAGACAGATACGAGTTCTTAATTGGCCGCTGGACCCATGGTCGCGGTTTCTTGTCGCTGCAGATTTCCATTTCACAGAAATCAAAGCAAACGGGAAAATCGCAGAAACCGGAAGGGAAAACTACGTCAGTGTCTTTCTTTCTTCATAGATGCCAAAATGTTTCCGAAATCAAAGTCAATCGAAGGTCCAAGGAGAGACTAAGAAGTTCGCTCGAAACTTTTATTTAATAAACAATTAAAAATATTTTGCAGATACAAATGTTGAAGAAGTTGGTTATTTAAGTGGAATGATATATTTTACTTAAAAAACAAATGAATAAATATAAATGTAAGATAACTAAGTGATTTTAGTCCTTAAGTTGTCAAAGGTATTCTAAATTGTTCTAAACATACTCAATTTCATATTACACCTTTAACTTACACAATATTTAAGATTCCCTAAGTAACCTTTGATATTTACATTCAAAATAAAACCCCAAAAAATATTAAATATTAACATCATCAAAGAGAAGCTCTCAAAGATGTTAAAATCTGTTCTGCGACCTCTGCTGTTTCACAACCAGCCTTTGATTCTTCGCCGGCTGTGCCAGGAGCCACCGAAGCTATCAAACACTGAACGCCCCCCCAAGGATCCACCGGATGAGGGCTATGAGCCTACAAGTGTCGACCATGATGGCATCGATGTGCCCGGCTTTGTGAAGCCCGCTGCCTTCCGTCAGTTCAGCGGTCCAGATGAGCAGCTGGGACCGGGAGCGGGAAAGGAGTACAAGAATGCCCACTACTTCGGCTACCATCGCTTCTCGTTCTACGAACTGCAGATTCAGACAATAGAACTACGGGACGAAATAAGACTCGACGGCGGGCTCCAGGCCGCTATTCAAGCAGATGAGGAGGCGGAGGACCAGAAAAAACAGCTGGAAACCATGAAGAAACTGGAAAAGGAGTGCGATAAGATCCTGGCTGACCAAGCCAAGGAAATGAAAGCGCCTAATGAGAAGGAGGCGGCGAAGAAAAAGAAAGAACTTGAGGGAAAAGAGAAAAAGCCGGCTGAGAAAAAGAAGGTTGAGGAGCAGAAGCTTGGAGAGAAGAAGCTTGATCAAATGACCGAAAAGGAGCTGGAAGAGTGGTGTCTGCAGAAAGAGGCAGAAATCAAAGTGAAGGAAAAGCAAAAGGCAAAAAAAGGCGAAGTCAAGGGAGCCAAAGCCGGAAAAAGTCTTCATGATATGAGCAATGAGGAGCTAGAAGAGTATTGCCTTAAGAAAGAGGCAGAAATCAAACAGAAGGAAAAGCAAAAGGCTGAAATGAAAGCAAAGGAAAAGCAAAAGGCTGAAATGAAAGCAAAGGAAAAGCCTAAAGAAGGAATCAAAGGAGAGGTGAAGACAAAAGTCGAAGGAAAGGAGGGGACCAAAGCCATGAAGAATCTCATGGATATGAGCGAAAGGGAGCTGGAAGAATGGTGTATTAAAAAGGAAGCAGACATTAAGAAGAAAGAACAAGCCAAGAAAAGCTCAAAACCGGAAGCCAAGTCTCCTTGTGAAGATAAGAAAAAGGATAAGTAAGCTGAAACTAAGTACAAATGTGAAGAGAACAAGTTAAAGAAAGCTAAGAAATGTGAAAAAGCGAAAAACAAAAATAGAAACTGAAGCTGAAAAGAAGAGGAGCTAAAAAGGAAACATAAGAATACTCTGGCAAGGATGAAAGAGGCAAAAAGCAAACAGAAATAAAAAATAAAAATTAAATTTTGTAATAAAACCAAGACAACAACCTACTACCTAACCAACGAAGCAAACTCACCACATCTGCGGTGGAAGTCCTCACTAATCAAGTGTTCAAACCAAGCACAGTTTTACAGCCACTGCCACCCCAAACTGTGCACTCTTTACATTCGCCTTGAAATATAAACTCAACTTGCAATTTGAATTGTTAATAAATGTGTATCAGAAATTCACATAAAATCAATCAACACGCAACGGTTTCTATAAAACTGGGGAGCCTAACGGAAACCCCGAATCGGGAACGGGGTTGCTGCACAATTTCAGGGACAAATCTTAAGATATTTCAAAACAAAATCGAGTGAGGAACAGAACTGGGGATAAGATCCGCCACGAGGTCGTCATTTATATATGTACATACATACGACTTAAAGGGGTCTGGGAACTGAGAAATATCTGTTTTGCATTGATCTCTATGAACCGATAGCAAGAGTCATTGTCATCACGTGTACGCCGCTTACTAATTAACGTTAGGAAATTCCCCGAAGCGCGAGAAATACTGAAAGGGAGAGGTGAGAGAACCGCTCTCAATCTATCATGAATCGAGTTTCTATAACTCTGGCGTCAGATGATATTACTCAATTGGCATGTAGGCTAATTCACTGTCATTTATTGCGTGTACTTCCCTTTGGAATTGGGTTTTATAGCACCAGAAAAGGGTTCTTTACAAGATGTGTTTACAAATTGCTTAATTAAATAGGAGGCCTAGTTTTAATAGAAACATGTGGAAACTATAAACTATTAACTTAAGTATAAATTCATACATAAGTACTCAAGTTGTTAATAATATAAATGTGATCATTTCTCTCAGTTTAAATCATAAAATTAAATAAATTCAGTCATTTGAGGAGATTATTCATAGATTCTATCGAATATTTAATCTTTAATCCTTTCGCTAAGCTCACACTTAATAAATTGTTTAATTCAACTTAATAACTATACTTCCAATATTTAATAAACTCTTTTATATCCCATAAAATTATATTCTAGCCATAATTATTATCTTGCTCTATGCATAAAGACCGCAAAAACGTACAAGAAAAACCTTTGAGCCGCCAAAAGCTGTTGGGCACACGATGCGCCTCGTTTTGCAGGCATTTAAGCTGAAAATTGCTGCTAAAATATTTGCACACTCCACAAGCTGTGAGCTGCAGCTTCGTTGCGGCTGCCTATGTGGTTGTTGGTCGTTGTTGGTATGTTTTTTTTTTTTCGATGGTGTTTTTAAGCCGGTGTTGTTGCTGTTGCAGCTGCATTGATGCGTCGCCAAATGTTTACCCTAAGCCCATAACTGCAGCCTCTCCTCTGGCTCTCTCATAGGTGAATGGGACACTGGAATAAAACGATGCTTAACGATTTATGCCCTTTTATTAGTTAATAATTGCATAAAAATAGATTCTTTAAAATATTTCACTAAATACTTTTGTAGCTTTGCGTTTTATGTACATAAAAAACTCCTTAGCTTTTAGCTTAAAATTTAAAGAATTTATAGAACTATTTTGCACCATTTTATATCTGATTTTAAACCTTTTTTTCGAAGTGTAAACTATTACTCTCAGTGCTCTCGCTTGCGATCTATGTCTGGCATACAAAATGCATCTAATTTTGGGCCTAACGACAACTTGTCGCTTGTCATGGCCTCCTGGCCTGGGCTTCATTGCTGCGTGTTGTTGTTGCTGGCAGTGTTGCAGGCCAGTGTTGTTGTTGCCGCTGCCTCATCATCATTTGCAACTGCTGGCAGGCAGCATCAGAAAAAGCAGCAGCAGCAGCAGCAGCAGCTGCTTCACTTGGGGATCAACTGGCGGAGATCGCCGCGCTTTATTTGTGCAGCTTTTAGCTGCGCCTCGTAATCGCGGCTCATAGATCAAAAAACACTGGCGAGCAAGACGCGTGCTAGCTGCCTCTCTTTCTGTCTGCACAGAGAGAAAAGTAGGATACTTATGCTGCATTTAAATGGTTGATTGAAGCCACAAGATAAAGGTTCAAAAAATAAAGAAAGGCTGTACAGCTTACTGATTCATTCTTTACTAAATTTAAATTTAAATAAATTCTAAATATCATTATTCTTGAAATTCTTACCTTTTTTTCCTGTGTACCAATTTTGCATAACATGGTCAAAGCAAGTTCCTTTTGTTTTATGTGAACCAAGTCCAGTTCTCATCGAGCTGGCGACCAAAGGAAGCGGGCAGGAGAGATCACATTCCGACGCACAGCTGCTGTCTCTTTTGCCCACCCACGCAAAGCGAGAAAAAAGAAATAAGGAGTTTTTCCCACTGACCGAAATGACAAGAAGTGCAATTCCCACAGTCGGCATTTTCCATTTTCCAGCCAGATTCCGATTCCGGCACACTCAAATTAGCCATCTCATTTTCGCTCTGATTAAAGGTAATTTTCAAATTTTCCCAAACCACCCTGCGACAACAGACAACAGCGATTTGGAGCTAGGGATGGAACTAGGGTATACTAGGGTATTACTAGGTATAATTCAAAATAAGAATTGGGTACAATTCGAGACTTAAAAGTATGTAAATGTATAAATAATATGTAACATAGATAATAAATTATAATAATTAATATCGGAAGGTGATAAATAAGAAATTACTGTGTATTTTCTTCTAAGCATCAAGGTATTCTCTTTCCTTTACAGTATCCTCCTATATTAAATGTATATTAACCTTGGTACATTCTTCTACTTAAGTACTTATTATATTAAGTAACTTGTACCTAATTCAAGTAAAACTTGAAAGTTTCTCTCCCATCTCTGACCACAACAACATCTGCAACAGCAGGCGGCAACTTTGGCACTGCAATTTCGATTTCGCCTGTCGTCTATTTAATGATTTCAAATCGGAGCAGGCCCAACAACTTCCCCCTTGCGTTTCCGCCTCTTTTCTCCTCGCATTTTTCTTGACCATTTTCTGCAGCTGTGACTGCGGGAAGAAAAAAAAAATAAAACAAAAGAAAAACCAAATAAGAAGGATAGGAAAATTGCCGAAACTAAAACCAGAACGCGTGCACATTGAATTATGCAAAAATGTTAACCATTTGCCGCCAATCAATTTGTTTTCCCTGCCATCTGGCGGGATTTTCTTCCTTAGCCAATGTAATGGAACAATGGCATGTAGATCGCATTAACAATGCCATTATTTAAACCAAAGAATATATGTTTGTAAGACTACGTTTAAGTCTCGTTAGCAACATTGTTATGGAATTTATTAATAAAATTAAGGCAGCTATGACAATATACTTGTCAATTGTTAGTTATTTTGTGGTTTTATTATCTATTAGTTACTTATTAATATCTATGGCGAAAGATTTGAGAACTATAAAACAAAGCTTATTAAAAAGAATTTTTATTACATTATTTAAGAACTAAACGTCATAATTAGTTCAACATTTAATTTAACCATAAATGCTGAATTTATTGTCAAATGATAAGACTTTTAATTCAATTATTAAAAACATATCAAATTAAAACGCTTCATTTTAAATTAAAATATAAATATTAGTATGTATAAACTTTATTACACCACGAAGCCAATTTCTAGAGCTTTTTTGCTATGCTAAAATTTTGTCCAGATTTTATTCTATGTTTTAAATAGAGGTTTTAAGTTTTAGAATTAATTATCATTTTATTAATAATTATTATAATATAGAGAACCCTTGTAAACTTTCATTTTCTGTTCTTTTCATTTATAAGTAAAATATTAATGTTGATTTGTTGAAATACAACAATTTTTATTGATTGGCTTAATATTTTATTTATAAAATAATAAATACTTATATTCCCTTTTCCAGTTTGGCGAATTGTAAACCAATTTCCTGGTAACTACATTTATATTTGTTACAACAAATACCTTAAATTAGATCCTATAAACCGCCATTCTCCAGAAATACTCCGAATTAATTCTCAGCGAAAGATCAAAGCTGCCGATGGGCAGCACCCCAGACTTAATTAAGAAGAAATTTCAATTGTGCCTCCAACTACGACTTATCAGCGCAAAAGGTGGCCCATAAATATGGGAATGAGTGTGTGTGTGTGGAAGTACGTAGCTGACAAACAGGAAGCATCATCATTATTATTTCCCCTCCAAAGAACTCAAGCGGAACTTGGCCCAAAGGGAAACATGGCTCACAACAGCGAAAAAAAGAGTTCTGTGCAGGAATTTATTTGATTCTTGCTTTGGCAGAGTGCAGAATTTTCAGCAGACCTGCGAAATTTATGCATGACAAAATCATTGAAGCGTTTAGCCCCCAGAGAGGAGGAGGAGGAGGAGAAAGAGAGGCAAGGAGGTAGGGGGACGAGGCCCTTGGGCTGAGGATTGAGGGAACCTTCTCACACTTGCAGGTCCCGCCGTCCATTGTAATGTGTTGTAATTTGTTGGCGTTGCTGTTGTTAGTGCTTCCTCTTTGGCATACTTAGTGCTAAGAGAAGAAAAAAAGTTAATTATCTTTTTTTTTCACCCCTCATCTCCCTGCCCCTCTAGCTCTCTTCCCGCTTTCCGCTCTTTTTTATCTGTATGTGAAGCTCTTCTTTTTTTTTTTTTGTAAGAAGAAGTAGTAGTGATGGCAGGCTAAACAGCTCCATGGGCTATTATCCATGGGTTTTGTGCTATTCTCCGGGAGATTGGTACTTTGTGAGTTCGTTTCTTCTGCCATCCGCCTGGGTCTCGAACTTGAAGGGAATACGAAGCCGGTTCATTGAACTGTTAATTGTGGGCAAAAAATACAAAAAAAAAAAGAAAAGAAAAGAAAAGAAACCGGCAACTCTAGGCGGTGTGAAAGGTGATTTTTCAAGGCTGCCTCCATGTCCGGCCCTCACTCAGCTCTCTTTCCCGTATATATTTTTTCCAGCATTTTTGAAAGCATTTTTTTCTTTACTCGATATTTATGAATTAGATTGTTTTTTGGGGCTGGCTTTGCGGCTTGAAGTGCTAATGAGTCCGACGCTTTAATAATTAATTAAAAAGAGAAAGAACAGGTAAGATTTCACAACCGATTTAATGCAGTTCACATTAACACATTTATAACTTTTGATTTTGATTTGGTTTTTTGATTGGATGTTTAAATCCCGCACCATAGATGCCACTAAGAGATCACGGGTTGTTTAGAAATAACCCCGTGAATTCTTCCAGTGCCATTAACTGTGCCGAGATGGTTTAACACTCTGCAAGATCATAGATCTTGTTTGATTTCACTTGAACATATAAATATGTAGTTTGTACTTACCTGTAGATGGCCTAAGCTGACAGGTATAAAATCATCGGCTTGCCGAAACTTAATCTTCCACTTAAATCAGTCACAACTTCCGTCATTCTGGGAAGCTCTGTTTTAAGCTCCAAATTCTCCCACAAAAGGAGGGGCATCAAAACCTGAACACCTCGCGGACTTCTATCCCACGTTGTTGGCCAAAAGACTGTACCGACCAGTAGTTCACCTGCTCGGCCAACTTCTGTGATAAGCTGGCTTTGATCTATCCCACGATTTAATCAAAAACGCAAATTATTTCTCTTGTTCCTCTCAGGTTAAACCACGGAAGTGGCTTCTGCGCCATAGATATATCTGTGTATATATATCTTAGGAACTGCTCGTTCCCATTCATTGGGGGCATGCGTGGGAAATTCATGTTGCATGTTCCACGACTCCAAACTGCGGTTGGCCGCATAATTTGCTGTGAAAATCATTTTGCGGCTGCGTGTTGCATAAAATTACAATTGAAATATTTTTTTTGTTTCTTTTGCTATGAGGTACGAGTATTTTCCATCTTGTTTGCGGCTGTGCAGAGCCAATTAAAAATTATAATGGGTAGGATATAAACTAATTAGGTAGCGAAAGATTAAGAGCATTTCCATGCTCTACTTGGGAAATGGGTGGAAAATTTGATGGGCATGTATTAAAAAAAATTATATATTAAGGTTATGACAAAGAGAGGTTCACAGAAGAGTCTGCAGATGGAGAATAATGTTAGGAGGATTTTTACCTTGATAAAATATCTATAGTTTCTGTTTTTAAATCGTCTTAGCTTTCTGTTAAATACAAACAAAAATACCTCCTGATTGTTTGGTAAATTAAAAAATTCTTCTTCTCGACTATTTGGTAATCTCTCCTTAGGGCAAATTGACTTGTCGTTGGCCCAAACAAATTGTAACAACAAATTGCTTTGGACATCTGTGACCCCTGTGGGACCCCTCATTATGGGGGGCTATTTCGTCTCGGGATCGCTGGGAAAACGTCGCCGGTCACGAAGAAAGCTCCGATTTCGTTGCCCAAGTCTACGGTCTCGTCTCGTTCCGTTTCGTTTCATTTCGTTTGGTTTTTTCCCTGCCTGGTTTTTTTTTCTTTTTTTTTTGTTTTAGGCCAATTTATGCAAATGCCAAATGCTGCTCCACTTGAGGTAATTGCCACTCGTTTTTTTTTTCTTTATTTGATTTTTTGTTGGCTTGCTTATCAGGCAACGAACGGTAAATCAGTACGTCAGTGGCATAGACATGCCGCGCATGCGCCGTGAGGCGACAGCCATCAATCAAATCGAGTGGCCGCGCAATCAAAATACGAGAAACAAACTCGAACCGAATAAACAGTTAAAAATCAACAGCTGCCTGTGTTTCTTTTTTTAAGTTTTTTTTTTTGATTTGTCCAGTGGGTAATCGCGTGTATCTCAAACATGATTTTTAACGACAAATTTACGCGCTTAATCTCGACAACAAAATATGCAAATGTAAGCGGGACGCGGGAAATAAAGGCCAAGGAGCGGCGGGAAAAGAAAAATATAAAAGCAAAAAGCAAAAAGGAGGACGACGAAGATCTGTTGGATTTTACGACTCGCATTCGCCATGTTCATTAGCGCCAACACTTGGCTGGCGAACTTGAGAGCGAAGAAGAAACTCTTTAGTGTTTAAGTGCGTTTCATTAATTGAAATGGTCAATTTGTAGCCAGCAGATAAGAGAGAGAGAGGAAGCTGTAAAAAACAAGAGGCGGCTGTTTGTCGTTCGTCGCAGATGCTATTGCCAGTCGTTCGTTCGGATTGCCCTAGATGGCCAGACAGCCATCCGGAGGAGTTTGATAGTTCTGCTACACTCGGTTCTGTCCAGGTCTGTCCCAGGTCTATCCTGTGTTCCGTCCAGCTATCTCCTGTTCCCATCCAGCTCCCTCCTATTTAGTTCCTTCTTGTTCTCGTTGGCGCCAGCCAAGTCCATTCATCAGTCAGCCAGTCGATGTCCCGCCATTTCAGAAAATGCATATGTAATAATTTTATTGAATTTCAGACAGACGAAGTAAGTGTACTCTAGCTAAACAATTGCAGGTTTAAACATAGTTAAGTCTCTAAATATTTTAAAAAATAATTTAAAGCAGTAATGACTTGTAATCTATATCACAATGATTTCAAAAGGAAGAAACATTTACGATTAATGTTTCTAATAATTTAACACGCAAAACCAAGTAATCCCCCCAAAAATACACCCCAAACTGAATAGAAACCACTTTTTCAATCCCCATAAAGCTGTCAAAATAGTTGTAAGCACCAATTAATATTTTTGTAATAATACTTGGTATATTATTACAATGATTGATGGCGAAATCGGAGCCAAATACAATCAAGAACGTGTGGGAAATGTGATGCCCGCTTCCGTTACGAATCCCGTCGAGAAATCGTGGTAACCCTCGTCAAAGTGTGTGTTTGTGGGGACGGACATACATATGGATAGACAGACAAGTCATGGTCATGGCGACAAAAACCTCTCTCTCTCTCTCACCCAACACTCGGCTAGCTCCGGCAACGGTAAGCGGTCAACGGAAATCCCCGGAAACCCCCTTTTGGCCGGGACTCTAACTGTTTATCTAGCGGATTGATGCTGCTCTTCTGCTCGAATCCCCTCTGTAAGCTGAAGCCAAGACTGCCAGTCAGTCAGTGACGGCTTTCCTCCCACTTTTTTGTGGGTTCTTCCCAAAAAAAAAAAAAAGAATACATAAAGGTGATCTACAAAATACAGAAAACAAATGTATCTTTGAGATCTCGGTTGATTCTAATTGTCCAAGATGACAATGCAGATTGTGTGTTGGTAACGGGAACAGCACGCACACTCCATGAAGAAAATAAATAAAAAGCCTTTATACAGTTGTGGTAACGAGAATAGTAAAGGAAAATATAAATAAAATATATAAAATATCTATATATAAATTATTTTTAATTGTAGAAATGTTTACATATCGGAATTAAGTTAATTTCTTTCATATTTATACTCTTTTCAAGGTTAAAAATTGTGTTTTAATTAGGAATCTCTATTAAAAGATATAAAAAGATAAAATAATTAAAGATTTCTCATTGAAAAATCAAATATAAACTTGTATGAACCTTTAAAACTAGTAGTTCCTTCACTATTATTTTGACCTCAGCTGTGTGTGTACAAGAAAAAGACGAACCAATTGTTGTTGTTATTACCAAAGAGCAGAATCGACTCGACTCGAGTCCAACTGGAAACCAATTGGCATTTCAATCACGCATCAATCTGGCACGTTTTTATGATGCAGATCACAAGGCGAAGCGAACGCTCATGATCATGTTGCCGGTTTTCTTTCTTTTTTTTTTCTCTTATTTTAGCTCCCCTCGAGATGACGAAGCTTTGGAGCCTCGACTCCTTTTTGAAAAATGAAATTTTTATTGGTCGGTTAAGTTTTCGTTACATTTCGTGGATTGTTATAAATTTCATTGATAATTGCCATATATTGATGGCATGATTATGTGCATGATTGTCTGATTGTTACTGTTTCGTTTGGTTTACTCTCTACGTGCGTGGCATATGCACTGCGAAAATATTTCTCATTTTCCGTTGATCTTTCCTGGCCTCCATTTCAACCATCCCATCCCTCCATTCCATCAGCATCTCGTGCTCTGCGAAATTGTTTTCGACGAAAATTGTTGCACGAATTGTTGCCCCAACGGCCGGAGGTGGAGATATCAATATGGGGAACGAGGATCTGTATGTTGTATGCTGCCAGCGAATATATGTATGCAGGTACGCAAGTCGGTTCTTATTAACCATATATAGGTCAGCAGCCTCTGGTGCATGCCGCTTGATTGAGTTGCAAGAAATGAATTTTATTTCTTGATAATACGAATTTCTTGAAATGAAATTAAATGGGGTTGCAAACTAGAGATAAATCTGGGTGGCAACCAAATCTATTTACAATTAAATTCTTCCTTCTTCTTATTATAAATAAATTCAGCTTTAACTGGATTTTTAAATTCCTTAATTAAAGCTTATAAACCAGATTTTTATTTCTGGCCATTAACACTTACTTAATAACTCGCTTCAAATGACTTGCATTGATTTATGAAACATCCAAATCAAATAAATTGCATTATATTGCTTAAATCCTCATTTTTTTTTATTATTTTGCAGACACTTTAATTTTTTTTATTGCCCAAGTGCAACGCGTTAGCTAAGCTATAAAAATATTTTTAATTAACTCGCTACAATTTCCTTCGGCGTTTTATTTAATTTCTTTCTAGCTTTTACGATAGTTGAAGGCTATCAAGTGAGCTGTTGGCCTTTTTTATATGTTGCCAATCCCAAGTTCCCATGCCTCTCCATTTCTTGTTAATCATTCTGTTCATCTGTCGGTGGCTTTTTGGCTCATAAATTCAAAGGCAAACACAAGGAGAGAAAAAAAAGAAACTCCCATAGGGAACAACTGTCAGGGGACAATGTTTGTTGTGTTTGGCCCCATTGGAAAGTCGAACCAAAAATGGCTTAATAGTTAAATTTAATGCTTGGCCATAACTAAAAGCTCAGGCTCAAGACAAACTGCCGTTCAATATGCAAATGTGGCCAAAACGGAGAGCGGTTGCAGTAGCTGAATCCGATTTTTTTCCCCCTCCCCCCCTTTGGCTCCTTTTTCCCAGTTGGCCTAAACGAGTCTTGTGCTTGGCTCTCTTATCAGCTGCCTGAGCCGGGGCTATCAAAAATAATTGACAACTAAATGGACCATACAAAAGTCAAAGTGGATGGCGTGAAAAAGAGGCATTCAGCGTTCGGCGTTCGGCATTTGGCGTTTCAATGAGGCCGAGAAAATTGTCATTTGACAAAATCGTTAGCCCTGATAAGATAGCACTTAACTCTGCTTGTTTTGTGTGGGTCTTTGCTTTCTGTGTGGGTTGCAGCTCTTTCTGATTTTGGACATGAGTGTGTGCTCGTTGCTCGAATCGAGTTCGTTGCCTCAGTCTTTTGTTTTCGACGCATTTCGTGATTCACTGACCGAACCGAGAGCGAGTGAGAGAGACAGCGACGACTGGCACGACCACCGCAATTACATCCGGTAATTTAATGTAATTTTATATTTCATTTCAATCGCATGCGAGATACACGAGTAGAGCTCTGAGCGCAGCACCGCAGCAGCGACTAAAAATAAATCTGAAACCTGAATCAGCCTGTGATTTTGTCAACATTCTCGACTAACGTGATTTCGTATATTAACATTAGCATTTAAATAATGGCCCAGACGTGCATCATCCGTTTGATAAGACTGGATTTCGGAGCTCTCTATAGACCTTTAGAAGGCCATTTGCGGCGGCTTCGTTTGATAGCCCATGATTGATTGCTTAATTTTCCTGTCAATCTGCCCCGGCGACTCACAAATTTGTCAACACACTCTAGTCGTCCCACCACCACGTGGGCCCAGAGTCTGTGGAATCTTTGGGCTGCGAACTGTGATGATTGATTATAGTTTCAGTTTCAGGCTTAGACAACAATGCAAGCAAAAGGCCGAAAAAACTATATATATTTCATTAATTAGAATTTCGGTTTTCTGTGAGCCCGTCGTAAACCATTAACCGCGCCAAAGATTAATAAGCGGCAATTAACCAAGGGAAAAATTCAAACAAAATGCTATAATGGAAAATAAAAAGCAATCCCGAAAACTCTCAAGACTCAGAAACCAAGCTGAAACTGTTAGAAAGAGGCGTTGCTCAACGGTTTAAAAACGCATTTGGTTATCTTAATGTTTCTCTGGCTACTTCTCGCATAGCAGTTTCTGTTTTGTTTGGCTTGATTTAATTATGCGTACATTTTTTGATAAATTAGTCGCCGCCATCGAGGTCTGAGGTCACCGAGAAGTCGGGGTCGCGGTCCAAGTTCTGTCGTGTGGCTAATTAAGCCTCTGCCTAGGCCGGAGTATCAACTTACCCAAACAGGAAGCGTCCGCCGGTCATCCTTGGGCATTTTCCAATTGAGGCCTGCTTGGCCAAGTCGATCCCAAGTGATTGACAAGAGGAGAGAGAGACCAAATGGTAACCGAGTCCACGGTATTTGTCTGCAAAGAGGCGAATGGAGAATGGTAATTGACATAAGTATCAATGGATACAGAGCGAGGGTAGATATGAGAGTAATAGATTATATAATTTATACATAGAACTGGTAGGAACACAACATAGGTACTTCAATTTCCAAGGTAATGCTTTCCCGCTAAAATTCAAGCTACCCTCGCATCCTATCCGCTTACAACTTACAGCTCCTATAACGACAGGAAGCAGGAGCAACAAAAACTTGCCTCAATAACGTGGCAACAGTTGCTTTGCCCCTTTTTTTTTAATGCCAACCAATACACTCGGGGTTGGACCCTGAACTTCCCTATCTATAACAGAAAGTGGGACTGAAATCGAGTAAAGATAATTAAATTAAATAATCCCCATTAAGCACAGGATTGCACAACAAAAAACTGAGATTTATTAGCAGAATTTGGCTAAAGCTTTAAGGATATTGAAGGTTCTTAAGGCTTTATAAGTTTACTTCTAAGTAAAGCACTCTTTTTTCTCTTATAAAACATATTCCAAGAAGTCCCTACTATTCTCCCAGTGTACGCCTCTTAGGGAGGTGCAATTGACTATTGTAATTGTACACTCCGCTCTGTTGACTGAATGGAATGCAGTTGGTTTTCAGTCGCAGTTGCAGTTGCAGCTGCAGAGTTGTGGCAGCCACATGCCACCAATGAAATTCCTGGCATTTCGTCTAGTTCCACCAACTCAACTCCTAGTTCCTGAGCTATCGGAGTTTCCCCCAGAGATCCCCAGTGGTGGGCCGTAAGTTAGCTGCTTATTAAGTGTCATCTCCATGTCGCCAAAGGCGCCGCAATGCAAATGATAAACTGACAGCCTTATGACAGCATTAAGCAAATTGCTCACCGTTCGCCAGCAGACGATCAGCAGACGTGAGATGACCAACCAGATGCAGATCCAGATGCACCGGCACCGAGTGGACTTAACGATTGGCTTAATAAAATGAAATATTAAATGCGATTAAAAACGCAACGTCGCGACGATGGACACGACGATGCAGCAGCAACCAGAGCAACAACGGCAACTGGCAACTGGCAACTGGCAACTGGCAACGACAACGACACAACGTTGAAGGCGACGATGCAATAAATATATTGGAACAGGCCGGGGCAGCTACTGGGATACACCGTCGCGGAGAGCCACCGAGTTGCCCCAACCCACTCCCCAATTGGACATGATAAAAATGTGAAATGCATGCGTTCATTAAATTAATGCGCATGGGGCATGTGGTGAGTCCGGCGAGATAATTAAATGCGTGTTTGTGGCATGGGCGCTGGGCAAGGTGCTCGTAATGACATTAAATATGTTTAAACATGCATAAATAAAAGCGAACTGGGGAAAAGGGGAGCCGTCGAGCAACTTTACTCCGGGCCTGATGTTTTAATCAGAGCGATTCTTAGAGCGCCTCGAACCTGACCCAATGGCTAAGCTAAGCTTGTTGCAACAACTGGTTAAATTAATGACGCAACACGAGCCGGGGCACCGAGTTCTGTAAGGAGTTGGAGACGGAGTTAAAGCTGGAGTTGGAGACGGAGACGGAGACGGAGACGGAGTCGCCTGGCCAAGATTTACGACGATTCAAATTGCTGGGCGATAAATTGTAAAGTTAATCGCTTGTCAAAGTTTTCGCGGTCGCATTTATCTTCAACTTCTGGCCGGTAGCAGCTGCATCGAAGGCATTAGATATCAGATAGAAGATAAGAATGTAGACACGATTTATGTATGGCCATAGATCCGGATTAATGTTTTAGGGTTATATTGGGCGCAATGACTGCATGAACTTTTATAATTTGTTTTGATTGCTAGCCGCACTAAACGAAACCAATAAACAAAGCTCATTTTATTTTTTAATGGTTGTTTTAAAAGGTACTATAAGTTAGGTCAGGGATAGTTATTGATTTTTGAAAGGTTTTTAAAATATTTCAATTTAATTTTCGTTACATATTTGAAATATATACGAGTTCTTGTATATTTTTAAAGTATTCTCTATGAAGACTTAAAATCCCTTAAGCTTTCCCTGCCTATAAATGATTTTTCTACCTTACTAAAACTCAGAACTAAGTTCTAATAAATTCATAGTGTTATAACCACCTAAAACAATCCACAAATTGACTCATCCGATTGCTATTTATGGACTGATAAGACAGACTTGTGCAACTAGCTGAAACCTCGACTTCAACTTCAACAACTGGCGGCCTTATCGCACTCGAAGTAATTACAGTTGTTGACTGCTACCGTTGCCGATGCTGATGGCCAATATTTTTACCTGTTACCTGTGTTGCCTGTATGTATCTGTATCTACTATATCTGTATTGAATCAGCGCAGTGAGACAACAATTGTCCATTTCTTGAATTGAAAGCCCGACTGGGCCGTTTGTCCATTGTTCGCTTTTCCTTTCGGGGGAAATGGAAGGGGAGGGAGGCACTAAATTGAGGCACACACTGGCTCTGGAAAATGTCATTCAAGTTGCCAGGCAAGTTGACAAATTTGTCAACTGATATGGAAGCGCACCACCGCCAACAGCGGCTGTGGCCTGGCCAGCCTCAATTCGAGTGGCTAAGCCAATGTAAACATGTGTGGATTTATGGGTTAAGCCCCCGGTGATTGTTGTGCCAGCTGCTTTTGTTGTGTCTGTGTTTTTTTTTTTTTTATATATTTTTTTCTCCTTAAATTTGTGTTGTCTCCCTTGTTTGCATATGCATGAAAAGTGGCTCACTTGGGTTAAGGGAACCGTGAGGTGCGAGAGTCACGAGAGGGAGATGATTGAGTTGGGTTCGGTTGGAAGGAAACCGAGTAAGAAAATTTACTAAAAATATTTTAGATTCATTTTTGATATAAGATAATATTTTTCTTAATTTTTCTAAAGTAATACCTATTTTATTAAAAAAATACAATTTAAAACCTAGTAACCTACTCTATTCAATTCTTCTACAAGGTTTTCTTGTATTTATCACGCGCCCATCCGTCTGGCTTGTTATCTCAGCTTTTCCAGCTTGAAAACCTCATGTTTGTTTGCGTTTTTAGTTTAATTTATATATCTCTCGACCGCTGCTGCTCTATGTGTCGGCGTTTATCTATGCCTTGGCCACGTCTCAAGTTCAGTTCACACGCTTTCACTGGCGAAGCGTCAATTTGAATTTTATGCCCCGCAACGCTGTGATAGATAAGGCCAAGAAGGCGGTCGCCATAAGAAACACCAGAAACGCCGTGTATAATGCATAATTAGCAGGTTCGACGCTCGGCGGGAACTGGAACTCCTCCGAGTTTGAACTTGAGTGTTGGTGCTTGGCTTATCCCCCCAGTATATCGGGTACCTGGTATTGGACACTGACTCTGAGCTCTGGGTTATCTGGGGACCGCGTTGGCTTCTGTGAAAACGCACCACGTTTGATTTGATGGCGGCGGCATGCCCAACAAATTGCCGCTAATGAGGCGCACCAATGTTGCCCCCGTTTAATTAAATCCATAAAAGCAGCGGGTTCGCTTACCTTAGAGGAGAGGAAGCTCCTCTCATTCTCGTCTCCCTCTGAATTTCTGTAATTCTGTCAGAGCCTGGGTACTTGGTCCATCTTGGACACCGCGGCTGTTCCGCTGAAAGGACTCCTGGGAACCAAAGTTGCGCCATGGCCTTTGATGATGTTGTTATGGAGTGCCAGGAATTTCACTGCAAAGGAAATGCATTTTTGTTTAGTTCTTGTGTAAATTATAAGTTTATATTACAATAAATTAAACAGTTTTGTATGATGTGAAACCTATAACTTATTAATTCCCACTCCAAAATGACTTGCGGAAAGAAAAACCAAATACCAATCCCACGAAATTCCATATTTATTCAAACATTATCAATTCGACGCCCCAAAGAGTTGCCAAATATTTCTCTAGTAAATCTTATCAAGCACCGAATAGCCAACAAATAAATTTGCGTTGAATTTTTCCGCAGGTTCAAATAAATGTCATTCCCAGGCAAAATGCCAAAAGCAATCCCAGCATGGGCTTGTCAACAACTCAAGTGTTTTTTTTTTTGTTTTTGTTTTACTTACAATGAGTCGTAAATCAAAATGAAAGGTGTTTTCCTCTTTTTATGCCTCACTGTTCTAGGCGGGCGGCTGGCCCATAAAACATTGAAAATTATGATTTAACGCAAATTTTTGTAATTAATCTTGACAAATAAAGCGGCCTGCGGGCGAGCCAAGCTTGTTGCAAGTGGCAAGTGGCATCTTCATCTTTTAGTTGCCTGGCTCATAAATCTTTTCTCCACTTCTCTAGCCGGGGCTCGAGCTCAGACTCAGTCTCAGTCTCAGTCTCAGGCTCAGGCTCAGTCTTAGGCCTGGTCTGAACTTCGGGATCTGGGGATCTTCAAGATCGGTGAGATGCGCTGAGAAGCTTGGGGCTGGCAGCTCAGAGCTCAGAGCCTGGCCCCGCATCGTCATCATCATCATCATTATCCTTCATTACGCTGGCCAAACCAGTTTCAGGTTGTTTCTTTTTTGAGTTTTGCAAAAATATTTCATAATTGTGCCAAGCTATGCCGTGTTTTTTTCGGTTAAAATATGGCCTTTTAGGAGGCAGAGTCAAGATGAGAGAGAAAGGTGGAGAGTATGTCTGAGGGATTGTATATCGATAAAAATCGATAAAAAAATATTGTATTTATTTATTGAAAATAATGCATAGAACAATATCAATTCTAGAATATTTTAGAAAATTAATAAAGTGTAGAAAATATTTATAAATTAAAGGAATAAACCTCCTTAAATAAGGATCAATTCTGTTATCTATTCCTTTGTAATAAATCGATTTATTCCGATAAATATATCTATATCTGGTGTCATCCCTAGACTGACCTTTAAAAAGGCTCCATCTCAGCTCAATCTTAATTATATGTTTGCGCTGAGCTCACGACAAGCCCGATGACGACGACCAGTAGCAATTATTACCTCCAACTCAACACTCATCATTCACACATACAGCGGTGGTGCGCAGTAACGGCAACAAGAAGTCGGGAAACTACATATACATATGTATATGTTATAGTGCCAGACGTATGATATATGAGCATATTGCGTATACGCCACCAGGGACGGACGCAGCATAGGCTGGGAGTTGGAGAAAACTAATTGCAGCGGTGGCAGCTATGTATAACCCGAAGCTGTCATTAAATCGACTGCAACATCATAATCCCTGGCACTTCCTACTCCTCCTAACCGCCTCTTATATAGCTTCCCACTTTTTTTTTTTTACTACTTATTTTTCTTCTAATCAGATTTTGTGGAATTTCGGATTTTATGCCTCTTCATGTTGGCTACCTTTTTTTTGTGGATTTTTATTTATTTTATTTTATTTTTTTGTCCAGATACGAGTATTTATGATTTGTTTGGTTGGCACGATGCGTCAACTTTGGGCGCAAGCTCTGCTCGATTTTCGTAGCTTTTTGTATTTGTTTTTTTTTTTTTTTTTGGCCAGTACTTTTCTTGTTTTGTCAGCAAAGTAAATAAAGTGAAATAAAAAACGTGACTGTTACGAAAAAGTCGTGTATGTGATTTTTGTTTTGTCTGTTATATCGTTTATTTTTGTTCGCCTTCACAGCCCGGTTTCAGGCTGGCTTTCTGGTTTCAAGTAGTTGACAGTGAGAGAGCACAACACGCTGGGTAGTCATCCGAACAATGCGCACAATTTTCAATGCGTTGGCAAGGCAAAGCAGCTTGGCACGGCTCGGTAGGGCCATTGTCTGGCTGGCTGCCTGACTCTAATTTTTCTCTAGCCCATCTCGTCATTTTTTTGTATTTTTTTTTTGTGGGTTTCTGTAGCTGTGTCTGTGCCGTGCGTCGTGTCGGATTTTGTTGAAATTTTTTATTAATTACCAAGGCACACACAAACAGTCATCATCCCGCGCTTTTGGCCACTCGGGGATCTTCATTAGCAACTCAGCAACAAAGCTGATGAGCAGCTTATGGGCCTACTCTAGCGCTCTGAGCTGGTGAAATATTCTATATAAATAGTTTATATATCGCGGAGACAAAGAACGATTCTCTTTTAGCTGACTTACGTGTCGGCTGGCACGATCTCCGAGTCTGCACAGCTTAATCGAAGTCGTATCGAAACGGAACTGGCCACTCACCACCATTCGGTTTAGCCATATCTTTATACCTCTCGTAAAACGTTCCCTCAATAGTGATGGCTTTCATAGCTTAAGTCACTTTTATCTGCCAGATCTGCCATTCTCCCAGCCGCTCTTTCGACACAATAAGTTCGATCTACGTAACATTCTCTTTTTTCTTTGTTGTATTTCATAAGCCAAGTTGAAGTACCATTTTTATGCCGTTTTATTGTCTGATCTTTGTACTCTTGAAATTGATTTAAATATATTTTCTATATTTATTTTATATTCTATTTCAAGCAGCCTCTCATTTTCATATTTAACCCTCTTATTTCCTCCTATACTCCTCTAAGGCTATTTAAAAAACCAATTTTCCTACCTGTGAGTTTAATCTTCGTAGATTTTCCTCTCCACTTATACTTTTTACTAACCCTACTCCTTATAGGGCTTTCCTTCCCCACCTTATTAGTAACCAATTTCTCGGCTGAACCACTATTTCACCTTCGAAAAGAGGGACAATCAGGGGGCTGTGGCTGTGGCTGTGGCTGTGGCTGTGGCTGTGGAGATATCGGCACAGATCACTGACTCCCCAACGAAGCCATTGCTGGTTACTCCTCCACAGCCACATCGCAATGACTGTGTTCGGTGCCCGGTTCGGCGATCGGCCCCTCGAAATTTCAGGCCTCCCATGTCCATATTTAGACAGCGCACAAGCCAGCCTGGATTTTGGTTTTCGGATCTCTCTTGCGTGGGTGCAGCAGCAGCAGCAGCAGTACCAGAGATTCAACGGAGGAGGAGCTCCTCTCCTCTTCCGGGAGAGAGAAAGAGAGAGCGGTGGAAACATAGCAATTTATATTCGCTGGCTTTTAAGGCAGGGCCTCTTGACCAGATCGATCTTGGTACCGGAGCTGGCGGAGCTGCTGGAGCAGCCGTAGTACCTGTGGCTGTGCTGTGGCTGTGCCGCTCTTCAATATTCGATAGTTAATCAATTAACTAACATAATTTCGTGCAAAACTAATTAACTGCCTGAGCTGCGGACAAATGTTTGCTGTCATGAGCGTTTAGTGTCATTCATTTTGCGGCCAAAGTGGCGCCCACTTGGTGGAAAACTTGTTTCCCTCGATAGGCGATGGTCACTAAGCCTGGATTTTAATTTGTTTGAATTTAATAAGTTGCCATGTTCGGGGCGGACAGTACAAGGAACTCAACGTAAAATAAATAACAACAAAAAAAAAAGGAAAAAAATAAAAATCTTGCATAGAGTTTAGAGAAGAAACTTCCGCTTTTAGGGAGAAATCAAAAATCAATACATAATTCTTTTGACATGCCAATCGCACATTTGTGGCATGCAACCAGCAACAACAACATGTTTGCCCGACTCATTGAGATAAAAATGCAATGTGCCAAGGCAGCCAGGGAGCCAGGCAGCCAGGCAGCCAGCGAGGAATCCGGGAATCCAGGGAGGCTGCATACAAAACGACGACAAGCCAGGCAACACACGAGCAACATGCAACACACACCAGCAACTGGCAGCAACAGTTGCAACCGTTCAGGCTGCACCTTCGGCAAAAAAAAAAATACCAATTTTTTCTTTGCTTTTTTTTCCAAAACTGACATCCCAACTTTGAGCCGGGCCAAGGAAAAAGTGAAATCTGCTAGAATTGATCTTGTGGGGAGTCGAAGTCATCGTCGTCGCCGTCGCCGTCGCCGTCGCTTGCGGTTGCTGCTGCTCTCCACTTTGGCTCGATTCGAATGGGCACCCAAAAAACTGGTTTACACATCTGGCAAGGAAGTTAGCCCAACGGCTGAATCGCTTGTAAGCCAGGAGAGCAGGAGAACAGTGTGTGTCCCCCCATTAAATCGGTGAGGTACACAGCCTTACAAACTGGGGATTATTACAAAATCCATTCCCAACGCCATTAAACAGTATTTTATGAACACTTTTTGTAGTAGGAAATTGAGCTATCTTTGCCATAACCTTAGTTTTATCGATGTAAGTTAGTAGCATGGCTTTAATTCAGGAGATGGTTAATTTATGGAACACTTTATCACTTGTAAGACTTGTAAGAATCTTGCTAACAAGCTATACTTTAATTCTGACCATTAGTCTTGTATTTAAGGTTTATTATTTAACAAAAAATATGTTTAAAAAATCCTTAATATCTTCCCATTTATATGATTATAATTTCCGTACATTTTCTAGTTATTAACAACCACTGTGCCTTGGATTTGCCATTCTGGCCGAGGTCTCAGTTGCAGTCTCTCAGCCAGAGCCTTTCATTCGCTGTCAGCATCAATTGAGCCAGCTCCACACCACAACTCCCAGCTGCGAGCTGCGAGCTGCGATCTTGGAGCTCCAAGACGAACCCTCTCGCTCCCCGGCCGCCCCACTCCCCCCGAGGACCATTCAGGCCCAAGATATATGAGCCAGAGCTGTGTTGTGACTGCTGCCCGCTGTGCACCTGTGCCCGAAGATGCGGATGAGAATGAGGACGAATGAGGCTGTAGATGAGGATGAGGATGAGCCCAGCTGAAGGTGAGGCCAAAGCCTCAAAGGAGATGAGCAGGCGAAATGGACTTTTAAATGTTGCCATTTGTTGCGTGAAAACGCAACCAGTAGCCCAAAAACGTTCAGCATTCAGCGATTGCCGCTGAGGCTGAGGTTGAGGAGGGTTCGGGTTCGGGCTTGGGTTCGGGTTTGGGTTCAGGTTCAGGTTCCTTTCAGCTATTAGGATGCCAGGGCTGCTGCCCCTGCCTCGTCTGTGAGTCGCATGCCCAGCGGCGATCATTAACGCCAACGGTTTCTGCGGCGCTTTGAACAACATTTTACAACTTCGCCCGAAATGAGCAGCGAAACTGCGGCAACAAAAAGGTCAGCCAGCCACAGCTACCGTCAGCACAAACAAACATGAAAAAAAAAATAATACAAAAAAAAGACACTACAGAAAAAAAATAACATAAACATAAAATAAGAAAGAGAGAGAGAGCGAGAGAGATTGTCTGCCATTCCAGGAAACCCAACAACTTTTTTAGAAGTGCCCCAGCAGAACACAGGGAACACAACAAGTGACAGGCCACTTGAATGGGAAACCTTTGGCCAGTCAGCCTAATAAAAATGTTGTAGCTGCTGTTGGGAACTCTGGATTCCTAAATGGTCAAGAAGTAGAAGGGTAGCTGAGAGCGGTGAGCGGTAAGCGGTGAACGGGAAGCGATTTAAGCGGAAGCAAAGCCACATTCTGGTTTTGTTCACTTCCCAAAAATCTCTGTCCAGCGATTAGCTTGAAAAATAATGATGCAAGCCAATCAAGGCTAAAAATCTTATATTTGTCAGATGTGGAGACAGTGATAGGGATATGTACTTGAAAGTATAAATAATTTTAAAATCAAAAGTTAGTAACAAAGTATAGATCCTAATTTAATTATCTTGAGTTCTCAACAACCATATCTTCTTTCTATCATAAATTAAATAAAACTAAACAAGAGTATAAATAAGTATAATGTAAAAACAATACCTGTAGTTATTTTCATTACTAAAATGATAAAAATTATATTGTTCCTATTTCCTTACACTAAAATCAATCAACCTATTTAAACCCCCTCTAATTTCTATTAATTTCCCTTCTTTTCCCAAGCGGAATCCCTTTCGGATTAGTGTGTTTAAGATCGCTTTTCCCATTCTCTTTTCCATAAGTAGAATCTATGTCGGTTTTGTGTACTGAAGTCCCTCGCTAAGCGCTCTTAAAGTCTTCAAGTTACCTGTTGAGGTTGCTGCTGCTGCTGCTGCTGCTGCTGTTGCTGCCGCTTGACCCGCTGGCAATTATCGCTGCCTGACAGGTGGCAAATTCTCACGGAGCCAAGGTAGACGTGAACCCTGAGAGCCTCCTCTCACTACCGACTTGACTGCAATTAGACATGCGCAACTGCTGTTGCACGTTGCACGTTGCCAGTTGCCAGTTGCCAGTTGCCAGTTGCCGGGGCTAAAGAAGAGCACTCAGGGGTCAACAGACCTCCGGCAAACTGTCGGCCCTGACTGCCCTGATGGATTGCCAGGGAGACTCTCGAGAGACACGGGGCTTAGGCTGAGCTCGGGTTCAGGTTCATGTTCAGGTTCAGACAGAGACTCTCTTAGTCCTCTCTGGTGGTTCTGGCACATCACACAAATCACGCACTTTTTATTTGCCCGAGCGGATGAGGCGGCCTTTTAAGGCTGCATCATGAGTTTGCAAATTGTTGTTGCCGCTGCCGGTTTGACTCGGTTTCCTGCTGCAACTTTATGGCCATGGCAGTGGCTCCAAGGCAACAGTACTGCATACTGCATACTGAATACTGAATACTGAATACTGGGTATTGGGTATTGGGTATTGGGTATTGGATATTGGGTACGGGGTATTGAGTACACTGGTATTGGCAGTACTGGTGGTGGCGATAGCTCTGGGTCATTTTCAGAGAGGATGCGGCCAAGGCAAATGCAACATGAAACCACTGAGCGCTCAAGGAACAGAAGGAGGTGTCCCAGCCAAAAGGCAACAGCAGCAATTGCCAGGTTATGAAGGCAAAACGTTGACTTTAAAATGCTCTAAGAATTTTGGAAAGAAATATATACGTCTATGATTTATATATATTAAGAGAACTTGCTCTTATAGGAAAAAGAAGCTTAAAAAACCTGATTAAAATGGAGAATTGATTTAAAGAACAAAATACCTTAAATTTCTCTCAGATCTATAAGGGTTCAAAAGTTTTTAATTCTTTTAAAAACATTCTTCCTTATAAAATCTTTGATAGTAAAACTTACATTTGTAATATCTTTCTCTTTTTACTTTCCATTCTTTAGAATAGAATTTCTTTAAAAAATAAAAACCTGCCCTAGCCGATATACCCTCTTCATTATCTGTTCCAAAACAAAACCAGTTACTGCTCACCGCTTACTGCTCCTGTGGCATGCTGTAATTGATATTGCAACTGTGTGCGTGGAGCGGGATGAGCAGATGGAGACGGAATAATGGTGAGCTGCGATCGTGGGTTCTTTCGCTGGCCCGTCTTCCCGAACTCGTCTTCGATCTGGACTTGGTCTGGGGACTGGGACTGGGACTGGGACTGGGACTCACACGTGTTGCTAATGAGACATAACTCAGGCATCAAGATCGGCCACGGCTTTGGCTTCAGTTTCAGCTTCAGCTTCAGCTTCAGCTTCAGCTTTAGCTTTGGCATTGACTTGGCTGCTCGATGGCTCGGTGGCTCTGATAACCTAATAAAGTCATAGCAATTAAAGCTCTCGGAAATATACACACTCCGACTCCGACTCCGACCGTACAACTTGTTTGGCAATATTTCTGGTACGAAGACCACGCTCGCCAGACACTTGAAATTTATAATATAAAAACAAAAAAAAAAAAATAAAAGTTGCCCAGAAATGATGTCACTCGATGGCCCAAACTCGAACCCAAGCAATTATAGCCAACACTCTGAGCACTGAGCTCACTGAGGTTGCCTTTTATTATATCACTCTTATTGTGATATTTTTTTTTTGTTTTTTCTTACATTTTTTGGTTATAAACATTTTCTGTTCCTTTTGCCTTTCGAGTCTGCTTTTGTTGTAATATATTTTTGTGGGCCGCTTTGCCTTTTGTGAGTGTATCTACGAGTGTGTGTCTGTGTGTGTGTGGGGGCTTTCAGTTTTTTGTTTTTGGGGATCTCGACTTCTTTTTCGGGCTTTTGAAAAATCATTATTTTAATCGTTTATTGACTTGTTTAAAGCGCCGCTAAATGTTTTTCCATGCCATTCGAATGCTATATGCTACAAATTATGTGAAATGATTGAGCACAAAACGTAGGGATCTTTGTCTTCCCCTCCACCATTTCTATATCTGTTGGCTTTGACAGCTGGAATTATGGCCAGAAAATTATTAGCGCTTTGCCACGGTGTAATTACGAGATTTTAGGAAAGAAAGAAATGGAGCTACTATAAATGGGACTCCAATTGAGGGTTCAAGATATTTAAAAATTGTAGTAAAGGCTTTTAGATTGTGCCTGATTTTTTATAGATGTTACAGATCTTTCTATCAATTTAAAAAAAATTAAACCCATTAAAAAAATATATAGTTTAAGCTTGAGAAACCCCATTTCCTTTTCATATTTATAAATAAAAATCTTGAAATAATTATGGAAAAATTCCAGGTCACTATGGAACCCATCTGTTGCCAAGGTAAACTTTCAAAACCATTCATCCAGACTCCGGCTCGATGAATGGATTCGACTGTGGCCAGATCAATTAGTTTTTAATTTTTCTTCAAACGAACAATCGAAGTCAATAGATTTTCTTCGCTTCAAGCGCAGATCCATTAGGTTTCCCGACCTATGGGCTCTCTGGCTCTGGCTCTGGTGATTAATGACGATGCACCAAATAATCATAAAAACGAACAACAACGACAACAACAAAAAACTAAAAATATAAACGAGGCACACAAAAAAAGCACCACCTAGATGTGTATAAAATTTTTGTTAAATTTGAACTCACCTGCCCTTTGGCGGGGCCAAGGACATCGTCTCGTCGGGTTTTTTTTTGTGGGCACTTCGTTGATGTGGTTTTTACGATCATGGGCTCCAGCAAGGTGGTAGGTAGGTATATATGAATGTACACCTGGTAGACTCGCATACACGCGCGTCTATTAGACCTTTTGACTGTTGGCCACGCTAATTTGTGTCTCTGCTCGCCGTCGCTGGGCTTTTCAGTTTTTCCTCAGGTGCTTTTTTTTTTGTTTTGTCGAAATTTGCAAGTGCTTACTAATAGAACGTTTTGAGTTGTGTTAATGAATTCGAGAGTTTTATTGACACTTTGCCGCTGACGCTGCCGCTGTCGCTGCTGCTGCTGCTGACTCGTTTTGTTTTACTTTTTGAGTTATTTTGCTTGCTGTTTTTTCAGTTGAGTTGGTGTGTGTGTGTATGTGTGTATTTCGTTTAATAAAGTTAACGCCACGTTTGTGCTTTTTTGTCGGCCGCCGCAGCATTATCAGTTTATCTAACACTCGGGTCCGATGATAGGTACTAGTAGCAGCGAGGGTTCCTTCTCTCCAGAGCTCTCCAGAGAGGTTTGGTGTGTGCGCGCCGCTGGCTGACGGTGCACTGATCCGATCGTTACAAACGTGGCCAACACGACAGGTAGGTAACTCGCCGTGTTAAATATATATTTAATTTTTGTTGTTCTTTTTTTTTCAACTCTTGAATTTGTGAGCACGTTCGCCGCTGCGTTCCACTTTGCGACTTGCCAGCAACCGACGACGACACGGGGTTTTTGTAACCTCGCGGCAGTTCGAACTCTCCACTCGGCTGGAGCTCTGGTTGTCTCGCTCTGGCCCAGGTGAAGCAGCGAACCGTATTAGCACAGGTGTAATTACCTGTGCCTGATGTGGTATGACCGTCTCGCTTGCTCAGCCGCTCTCTCGGCGGCTTATTCTCTCTTCATGCCACCTTGCCTCTCGGTTGCACGCGTCTAAGAGAACGGGTCTCTCTTCGATCGCAATGATCATTAAGCCATGCTGAGTCACCTGAATCACCTGGAGTCGGAGTCGGAGTCGGAGTTGGAGTCAAGTCAAGTCGGTGTCTTGCGGAGGTCTCTTCCGACTTTTCGCGCTAAATGTTGCACACACAGAAACACACAGAGAAGAGTCAGGGAACGGAAAACATAATCACTTGGCTTGGTGTCGTTATAACAACATGGAATCTGAAGGATTAGATTGTTATTTTTAATTAAGCTACAAAACTACATTATATATTATTTATATCTTGGAAATATATTTTAAATTTTTGCCATCTGTTTGTTTAAATTATAAAGGTTGAGATATATATTTTTACCTTAAATCTTTTAATACAAATTATTTAAACCAGGAAACCTTTATTTTTTGTACTTATATGGCTAAAATAAAGTATTTATTATTGTTATATTATTATACACAATTTAATTCAATAATTTTAATATTCAAGATCTTTTTTTATTCTTATTAGAAATCATATTTTAAATATACTGATTATATTACATTAAAAAATTATTTACGAATTATTTAAAATTATTTTTCCGCTATTAAAATATTATAGTACTAATTTCAGCTAACCAGAAAGCTAAATTATTATTTTAAAATGAAAATTCGAATTTCAATATAAGAAAATCCTCAATATCCTATGGCAAAACAATATAATCGCACTTATTATCAATTAACAGAACACCTATACTCCGTTAGTGGTTTTTCTCTCTGCAATGCCGTTGACATTTTTAGTGGTCAAGACTTCCGCTGGTCGATGATCAGTCGTAATTTGTTTGGCCATTACCAAACCGTTTAGAGCAATCTTCTTAGCAGGGAGCATACGCACTCCTTATCATTAAAGGCCATTCCAAGCGGAACTAGCTTCCTTTGGGCGCATCGGAAGTCCCAGGCACGAGGCCTTAATCGATCCCTATTATCATTATGGATGAAAGGTTCCTCCAGCAACGCTTGAATTCTAATAAGTTCGAACATCCGTCAGACAATGTACCAAAGAAATTAACGCAGCAGTTTTAGTTGTCAATGTTGTCGGCTCAATTTGCGCGTTCCTTGTAATAATAATTATTATAATTGTATATTGTCATGTTAATTGAGAAAACCCAGTATCATATCAGTGAAAATAAATCAAAGGGTATGAGGTAATATAGTTTTATTAAATATGTAAGCATTTTCAGCTGAAAATTTACATATTTTTCTTTCTTAAATGTATTTTAGATTATATTTTCCAAGATATCTTGGTACCCGATCATCTAGTAAATATTCGGTTCTTTATTTATTTTCCTTCTGAGTGCTTTCAAGTGGAAATTTTCGCTACTGTTAGTTCTGCGATGGGGTGTTCTTTGCTTTGATTTCGTTGCAAATAACAGAACCTGCAAAGAAATAAAGAAAAACTTCATTTGTCGTTTTTCATGCTGCTTAACGGAAGCGCTGGCCACCGTTAGACGCTGGATCCGCAGCTCTAGCCACATACTATATGTACATCCAGATGGACCTGGAGCTGAATCCAAGCCAAATGCAATTAGTTGCAGCAACAAACTGCAGCTGCCTGTGCTGCTAGGCGAGGATGCAGCAGCTTTCCATTTGGCTAAGCAGCGGCCTAAACACGAGCATTCTGCAAATGATCTCTGGCAAAATATAATAAAGGAAGTTGGCGAAACACATTTATCCGTCTAATGATGTGATTCCACCCAGCTATGGCCTAAGAGCATCTTAAATTTATATGGGAATTCGATTGGTTAGTTGGAAAATTCGTATTTATTTGGTAGTAAAGTGGTTGATGTGTTATTTTATTATTATTAAGCTTCCTTTTTAAGCAGTTTTAAATTGATAAACACATTTTTAAACTTTTACCTAGTCTTTTATTGGGATTTAAAATTTTTTTAGGCACAATTACATTATTTAATTTTTTTTTTCGAAACCCAACAGATTTTATTGAAGATTAAAAGCTTAAAACTAGAGTCACAATTTCTATATTATTTTAATAAACGAAGTAGGAAACTTTTGCCATCTTTGTCTCTTTTCTAATTTTTGTGGTAAGTATTAAATAAATATCTAGCATACTAAATCCAATAAACTTTTGTATAAAATATGTATTAAGCTAGTAAATAAAATGGATCCTTTTTGTTTAACAACAAATTTTAGGATTCTTTTATAAAAAGTAACCAAATATTTATATCGTTATGCCAAGCTATTAAGCTTTTGTCGCCTATTTCTAACTGAATAACCACAAACATAGTTAATTCGTAAAATACAGATTATATATAGACAGACAGACAGTCGTAATGAGCAATCGTACCTATTATTTTGGCCACACAGTCGGCCACAAAACTCTATCTATTCGGCAGCTCATGTGTTTCGTTTTTATTTGAAATTCCCTATTTTTTATTTTTATTTTATTTTATTTTTCACATTGTCATCGAACCGTGACGATGCGACGTCGTCGTCGTCGTTGCGATGTACCTGTGTGCCCCGTCAACTATATAGTATAAAATAGGTAGAGCGATGTCTAACCCCCGCAGAAACCGATGATCTAAGTGTAGAACATGCGATAATGTTTATGGCCGTCGGTTCTCGACTGGCATTTAGTACAAAAAAAAACACGATTATATAGGGGTGCCATATATCGGATCCCTGCCGGATCCCAGCGCCTGCATGACATCCGAATTTGTATATATATCGAAATGGAATGAAACAGTAGCCCTGAAAGAAAGAAGGGATAATTAATTATGCCGCGGCTGCTGGTGACATTTTTCTTTTCACCTTTCGATAAGGAAATGACGCGGCGCAAAACGCAGAAAATTTTATGGGTTTCCCGCTGTGGAAATACGGATAGAAACTAGAGCTGTCGGTGGTCGTCGTCTGCGGAAGTTCTCGGTTCTTTTTTTTTATTTCAGAGAGAGAGAACAAAAGCAAAATTTCCGCTTATGATATTGTTTTCCCAATTCTGTTTGTCTAAGCATATGGGGTGTCGTCGGTGTCTATGCCGTAGATGATATAGTTTTCCAACGAAAATGAGTCAGTTGGGCAAACGAATGATTGCTTTCGGCCAATTGTGCAATTTTGTGATTTCGTTACTGCCTCGCTTTGTTGCAATCATTGGCCAAGAAGACATTTGGCAAATTGCCATTGCATTTGGGAAAGCTTTTCGAATGGAAACTATAGTAAACTTTCACCACATACAGCCGAATCAGTCAATCCTGCAGATGGAGCTGGAGTTCGAGCTCGAGATGGAGTTGGAGCTGTAGTTCTCTCATCGCAATTAACACAGTCTAATGAACTTTCACCGAAATTTTGTAAAAACAGGAAAAATCATTTCCAGAACCTAACGGATGTGCAAAGTGGGGAAACCAGGGTTCGGGTCAAAAGCAATTGACCGCCCAGCAGCAGCAGCAACAAGAAAAAAGGGCCTAAAGCTGAATTTTGGATCAACACGCCAGAGAAAAAATAAAGAACAAAAGTTTGGTTGCGGTAGCAAGGTCCATTTGATACCCTGTAGAGTATAATAAATTAGTACTATAAATTTATACATTTTGAAGAATTAAAAGAATTAAAATTATATAAATATATGCCAGGAAATGTACTGAAAAGTTATAAAAATACCATAATATTTTAAAATATGAAAGGCAATGCTCTTAATATAAATATTTCAAGTTTTATATCTTACTCATAACTCTCAAAACATTGTTTTAAAATAGGTTTAAATACAAGTGAAAAGGAAAGTAATACTGAAAGTTATAAATATTATAATTAACCATAAAATCAATTATCTTAAACCAGTATCTCAAATGTAATATATTTTCCTTTAATATAATTCGAAAGGTTCTATAAACTCCTCTTCGTCCATTTCAAACGCACCTGCAAAGAAAGAGACCCTATCTTAACCTTCTCTCCCCAGGTTTCTGCCCTTTTCCAGTCCCAAAGTAGAGCCTTCATTTATTGTTCGTAACGTAAAAACAAGCCTACTTTTGGTAACGAAATACTAGAAATAATAATAATAATAACCCACATGTACCGGTATGTATGACCATTTCCAACTTTAAGTGAAGTCATCAAAAACAGGCCGCATCAGCGACAAAACGAACGAAATTCTGTGAAACTTTTGCCACTGCCCCGGACATATACGTACATAAAACCCAGGAAAGAAGTATGAAAAGGGGAGGGAGACTCAACCGAAAAGAAGATTTCTTAATTACTCAAAAGAAAAAAAAAATACAAAAAATATTAAGGGGGCGGGAAGCGGCGGGGAGACAACAACAAACGCCGCGTTTATAGGGTCGCTTCTTGTATTGGCCTCATCATAATTACAGAGCACTTCTTCTGGGCTCCGCTTCTGCTTCTGTTTCTGTTTGTGATCCCAGGTCCAAGTCCGTTCATCAGGGCAATGATATGTGTCGCGCTCTATCGCAGCTCTAGGAGGCGGCAATTATTTTACGACCTAACTGAAACCAGAATAACCAACTCATAACTATTCAGGGCTCTCTTTTAGTTCTACACTGAGAGAATAGATGATAAAAGATATATCTTTTGGGTTAAAATATATATCTTTTTGCGTATTAAATTTTTGAAATAAAAAGCAATTCCCAAAAACTTGGGTTATGTTTGTAATAATAGGAGAAAGTACAGAGCTTAACACCTGATTTTGAGTACTTTTTTAATACACTTCAGTTATACGCAAACTTAGTGTTAGCTCCTTATGGTAAATCTTCTAAAAATGCCTCTCATATTCAATATTTTCTACCATTGCCCTTACTTTCTTTTCTGTGTATTTTTATATGAATTTCTGGTTACGGACGGCTGCCTTTGACAGATCTATGATAGCGAAATACGAAAAAAGAGAGTTTTTTGTTGACCATTTCCAGTTGAAGCCAAGTGTCGCACGTGTTTTCCTTCAGGGTGTCGCCGACGCCGCCGTCGCCAGTACTTGAAGTCGTTACAATTTTCCACGATTTAAGGGAGATCCATCCGCCACGACCTCTGGGCTGGAGTACAGTTGAGTTCGGCGGAGGATGCCTGCCACATGCAACAACATATCAAAGCCAACGGAGCAGAAAATCAAAAAAGTGCAAAAGGCAGAACACATCAACAGGTTGCCAAAGAGCTGGAGAGACAGAGAGAGCGGAGCGGTTCGACCCTAGCTACTACAAGTATGATAATAATTTAGACTGTTATCTCTCTCAAGCAACATGCAATATGGTCCGCTGCAAAATGCAAACAGTTTTCCGCCGCTGTAAATGGAAAACTGTGAAGAAATTATGTGCCAGGCACGCAGCCTGCTTTGGTACAGTTATCACAAAATATATAAAAGCACATTCTTAGCTAATGCCTTTCCATGCACTAAGCAGCACAATTTTAAGGAGAAATTTGTAAATAATATATACGTAAATAATACTATGTAAATATATTAACTACAGAAAAACTAAAAATAATATCCAAATATCTTTTATTTCTATTATTTTCTAGATAAGATCTTTGAAATAATAATCTTCTTCCCTAAAATATTTCTCATGAATTTTGCACCACCAAATCATTTTCATTCAATTCTATATATAACTAATATTTCATATTTTTACAATACTCTAACTTCCATATTTCCCCAGACTTGTTGCCAGGTGTAAGGAAGTGGCGATGGCGCCTTAGACATGACTTCAATTAAAGTGCAATAACAACTCTATTATTGGCCAATGGCTGTATCAATAAGCCAAGTCCCCCTTTGCCGCGATGACGTGAGATATGAGGCGATCTAAAACAATAAAAATCTGAAATCAATTTCCACAAACTACAAAAAGACTCAAAGAAGCGGCAGTGATGCGTAAACGTGTTGAGGTTGCGGCCGCCAATCGAGGGACCTGGGCTACCAGTTGCTCTTGCAGGTGAAGTTGATGCAGAAGTCGAACTTGGAGTCGAAGTCGAAGTCGAAGTGGAAATGTTGAGATGTCGATTCATTTTCCAACCCATCCCGATCACACCTTAAATGGCGACTGGTAACTCGAGAGCCTGTGATTACCTGAGAAAAGAAGCGAGAAATATTTATGAACCGATGGACCCGGCAGATCCTCATCAATGGAGGCTGCTGGTGCGGCTGAATGGGCTATCGGCGGGCCATCTAGGGGGAGTTCCTCTGGCTCCATAGCCGCCACTCCATCGATACTCCATTTGGAAAAGGCCACAGAATTTACACTCTAGGAAAAATAAGGAACTGCTCAGTATATAATTATTAATATTCCTGGCATTCTGTATTTATTTTATTACCTTTATCTCTGATTTTTAAAGAGCTTTCCTTTTTTTCTTTTTAAGAATTATTAATACAAAAATTATACAGATTTCTTTGAGTACATAGCTGCGTAGCAGGAAGCACGCTCCAAGTAACTTATGAAAATTCAAGCAAAGAAAAAAACACATAGACCAAGGTATAAAGCCAAGAAGTTGAAAATCTTGGGAGGGGTCTCGGTGACCGAGCAGCAACAGGTGTAATAATTGAAATCTGTTTTTCCATAAGCCCTAATCACGGTGAGTGAGCGCGCGAGCCAAGATACGTTCCTGCAGATACTCGGTAGTTGGTTTTTTTTTTTTTATTTTGGCCTGCGGTTACGCTTGGCTTAGACAGCCACGGAGCGGTTTGGCCCGGCTCGAGCATTAACTCAACTAGCAGCTGTAAAATTACGGCAAATGTTTAACCAACCCCTTTACAGGTTCCGAGGAAATTAGAAAGGTGGTGGTAACTGTAGAGAAGGAGGCTCAGCCCTGCGGGCATAACGCATACGACACGGTGTCCTCCAAATGGCGAGCGGCCTTTCCCACGATCCCGCGACTCCTGCCTGACCTGCCTTAATTAGGCAGCCAGCCAAGCGTTGCCACAGATGCAATTGCTGGTCCTCTTCTGCACTTTTCCTGCTCGCTTAATTTCTAGTTTAGTTTTTTTGTGGATGACTCTTACGCATTACAAATGAAGCAAATGAAAATTTGCATATCAATCCCCAAAACCAGCGCCTCATGCTGATAATTATCTTTGCACCACCGAAAGCCCAGTTCCCCTCAGTTCCTCTTTCCCTCGTTCCGTCTCTCTCTCTCTTTCTCGTTTTCTCCACCTCTCTTTTTCTCACTGTCTCTAGAGCTCTTGTAATTGAATTGGAGTGCAGCCGCGAAAAGGTCACAGACACTGCACAATGCACACTTCAAGCGCAGTCAGCGAAAAAAGCAACACTAAGCTGCCAAATTCTGCCTATAAAGTCCCTAAAAAACGGTACTGTTTTATTTTTAATTTAAATTGTTTAATTATTTTATTTTGTATTTATTTTTTAATTAATTATATGCATTTTTGATAGGTTTAATTATTCTTTTTTACATATTCTACTAATTATTGTCTTTTTATATTTGATTATCCTTATAATTAATTGTGTTCATTGCTTGGGGGCTTAAAAAACGTTTGTATAAAATAAAAAGTATGGATTTTAATTTTAAATTTTTAAGGACTTACAAAGAGCGTGTTTTAATTCAATTTAAATACTTAAGTGATCGACTAAACTTACATTAAACCTATATTGACAAAATAAACCCGCAGATTTCTTGTTAAAAAATGAACAAATCCAATGAGATTAAAACTACGTACGTATTTAACATTTAAACAATATTTATAATAATGTATAACGTTCTAATAACTCCTAATCTAAAGTCAGGCTTTCATGCTTTCAAAATTTATAGCTCTCCAAAGTGTTTTAAAGTAAAATATAACAAACTTTTGATTAATAAAATAAATAAAATATAAGAAATAAATATCACAAAAATATCATTTTTTAAACAAATCTTAAGATACTTTTAAAATTGTATCTTTAACTATAAGGCATAAACAATGTTCAAGCAAATATTTTTGATTTCTTAGAACCTTTAGAATTTCATTAATATAAATTTTGTTTTTTTAAAACTATTAATTATGATTAAAAAGTGCAAAATAATAAAAAAAAATACTCAGTCTAGTGTAATTAAAGCGAGTACTCAGCGCGTGAGATCAGCCATGAATAAGCCAGAAGATGGCCACATCGCCGCAGCCATAACCCATAACCATGGCTATTGCTGGGGCTCGGCCAACAGCAGTGGTAGTAGTTGTACCTGCAGCCGCCACCTGTGCGCACAAAATAATGCAAATTATCAGCTAGAAATTGCGCGAATGGTCAGGTGCATAATGAAGCAGCAGCAGCAGAAGCAGCTGAAGACCAAAGACCGAGGAGGATGAGCAACCAGAAGCCGGGTGATGGTGCCCCGCTCATAATTGAGTTGCAAATGCTCGACGGGTCTCCGACTCTTTTCGGCCTTCGGTTCCCAGGCCGACGGAAAACGTTTTAAACACTCCGTTTCGTAGATAATCATCATAATTATCCGGCAAACAATAAATATAATATCTAGGCAAATTACAACAATTAGGCAGCTCCCGGGCTCACGGCTCACAGTTGGAAAACACCCAAAACTACGGACCCAAAAGCCAAAAAAAAAAAAAAAAAACAGACAAAATAGAAAAAAGAAACCAAACCAAACCAAGTCAGGGGAAAGCACATCATTGCCTGCTGCCTGTATTAATGTGTCCCTGTCCCGTCTCCTCGGGGTACATCGTACATTGTATGTAACACAATGGCTGGGTGGCCGCACAATAAACATAATTTTCACACGCGTTTCATTTTCGGCGAGAGCGCCCAGCCCGCTCACAAATTAGGCAGAAAAACACTCAGGCCCTAAAAAAAAAGTAGATATATACCTAAAACGCGACCAAAATGATTAAGCCGCAGCGGGTAACGAGGAAGGGCTGGGAAATATAGTTTTGAAAAGTCAAAATGTAGTCCATAATTTCGATTAGAAAGTGGTGTGAATTTTCTATGGGGTAAATACGGAGAATGTGCTTTGATAACTATTTAGGATAAGCCCTTAGAGTTCTTTAGATTTATTTATACTTAACATGATTTTATTTAAATGATTATTAAAAAATTAATAGAAGTAAGAAATGATAATAAACTTACTTTTACAACATTTATAGATAAGCTTATATTTTTTACAATTTAATGTTAAAGCATAAAATATACAATATAGTTTATAATAAAAATTTCAGAGAAGGTTCAACAAAATCATATGTTTTTTACTATTATTATTTCTACAATTTTATGAATACTCTTTTACGTATTGACATTATTTTATACTTCATTCTTTTTCATATTTTAAAAATTTTCAATAAAATAAGCAATGGCCTTAAATATATTTGCAGAAAACGGATTTGTACACAATAATCGTTACTATAAAGCCGCAAAGGATCATCCCTTCGTGATAAATATTAATTTTTCTATATGATTTATCTAATTATTACTAAAAATATGAATATAGTATAATGCTTCTTCCATTCCTAAGTATTATAACCATCATATGGCAACAACTAAGCCCAATACCTTCCCAAAGCGGAAACTCATTGGCAATGCTTCGTTGCGTAAATTTCTCGACGCGACTTTTTGGCCAACAGGTTGGCAAATAAAAAAAAAAAAACAAAAAAAGACTACGAAATACACGCCAAATAAAACGAGAAGAAAGAAAACAAAAATCTGACGCCAAACCAAACCAAAACCGCCAACAAAATGGCCGACAATAACAAAAGCCAACATCACAAAATCAAAAAAAAAAAAAAAGAAACGGAAAAAATTTGTTTTAATATTTCAGTTACGCTCCGGCAAGCGACAACATCGCGATATATATATATACCTCCGACTTTGACTTCTTGAACAGCGCCTATGCCCCACTATATGGCACATGTGAGTGCATACGTGGCGGGGGATGATGATGATTACGATGATGGTACAATGGACGAGGGTAAATCACTGAGGAGCCCGAGCCCCACACTCGCCGACGGGGATCTCGTGCCAACCCAAACCACAGATATATGGAAGACTCTATCTGCCTATAGAGAACTGGGGAACGAACACCTGAGCATTTCTTTATGGATCTTGAGCAGAAAACCTATCGCGGCGTAACGTCATTAAAATTAGTGCCGAGCTCAGCTGAGCCGAACTTCGGAGCTGCGCGAAGAAAGAGAGCTATAGCCCCGGTAAGATTCAAAAACAGGAACAGATACAGCCTACACTAGGGAAAATTGATCAACATGAGTGAGGTTGATGAAAGTTTAAGGAAAAAAGGTAAAAGAAGAACATAATTCTAAATATGATACAAATCGTCGGTCAATGAATAAGGAATACTAATACATTAATATGTTTTACATGGTTGAAATACTTCTCTTTTAATTGCTCCATATTTTCGACTAATTAAAGGCACATAAATACAAACAAATTACAGCCTAAAAAGGTTATCCAACGGAGAAATATTTAAAACATATTTTAATTTGATTTTTAATTACTTTAACAACTTTAGAATAGCTAATTTGTACTTGAAATAATCAATTAAATAAATTAGAATCAAATGAATGCAATAGTTCCAATTAACTGTTTCATTATAGAATATTTTAGATACATAATATTACATAATTTAAGTTTAATAATTTGGAAATATATTGAATATTTGAAACTATCTAAACTTCAGAATGTAATATCACATTTCTGTTGGAGAAAAGTGCTTTTCATAATGAATATTTCCATTTAAAGGTTATTCAAAAACCTAATTAAATCAACTTTAAATTTAAAAGATAAAAAACTAACTTGTAGTATTATAGTGTATGATATACATATGTTCATTTGGGTGTAGTAAGCCCCTTTAAATGGGGTTCTAGTCACGAACGCATATCGGCTATAGCTCGTCAGTTCTTTTGCTGGTTACGCTTCGTTGTCAGATAGCAAGATGGCGTTGAATATTTTGGATATATATTCAGATTGAAGTGGATTCAGATCTAAGCTGGGGTAAAGCTTACCTAGAGCTATGGCCCAACAACATTCGATGTGGGAAAGGGCAGACGTTGACTCCCAGGTAATTAGAGTCGACAACAAAGACCATAATTACCTTGTAACTAGGAATTATGAAAATATCATAAAAAAAATAGTGAAAAGAATGTAGTCTAGGGCCACCCGGCAGTTACAAAGATCAGGCCTCAGCCACCTGACGACAGTAGTGAATCTTTAATGACTTTTATTCTTTACTTACTTTATATTTGAGTTTTCCTCTTGGCCCTCCTCGCATTAGAAGACATTTTCCCATGATTGTCTCTCCATTCAGCAGCATTCGCATCCTCTCTTTGGGTCAGACCTAATCTCCGTCTTGATAATCTCGACCCAACCAAGTCGATTTCTTGTCTGCCCATTGAGATCTCCAAGTGCGATGCCATAAAAACTCAGCCACTTGTGTGTATTTCTCTTTTTTTTTTTTATTAGGTTCATGTGCTTGGGAATGTGCTGCCAATTGCCTTTGGCAGAGTATTGGAAAAACTATGATCAATGCTCGAAGGCATCCATTTTCAGCTAACTAATGTTTTTGCCAGATTTTACGAGCACTTTCTTCCCATCAACAGACTCCGCGCTATAACGATACAAAAACGATTATTTATATAAATGGAAAACAATGCTGTCAATAAAATAAACTAAATAGAGATTAAAGTTAGATTTGAAATAATCTTAAAATAATCTAAAGAATCTTAACTATATTTTATAACTGATAGATAGTAAAATCACTTACTACATTAATTACCTTAGCATATATGAGCTGATAAGGAGGCACTTAAGACCCCGGGAAAGCACCGAGCTTATATGTGAAATGTTCCAGCTCAATCACCCCATCTCTTATGCAAAGATTAAATCATATTATCAACACTCTTATCAAAACAAGAGCCTTTTCGTTCTACAAAGTGAGACAGAGAGAAATGCAATCAGTATACTTCGGACCTCGCTGCTGGGTAGATCGCGAAAAAATGCTGAAAAGAATTTTGTTCGTCATCAGTTTTGTGCTACTCAAGGGCTGCTTAGCCGAGACACCAGATGCATTTATGCTGAAAACCTTCAGGTGGATAATATAAATCTAAGTAAAACTATTAAAAAACTATAATTAAGGAAACAAATATCTATACAAAAATAGAGCGTCGTTATAACTAATTTAAATTAAATTAAATGACAGATATGATACTTTCAAAAAAATGTAACAGACATACTTTGCGAATACAAGATGACTTCTTCATGTGTATCCATTTTAAACCTTTAATTTATTTAAATTTAAAGTAAACAATCATTTAACTTCGTTCTTACTAATTTAAACGAAGAAAACTCAATTTTGTAATATAATCTTTAATATAAATCATCTTATTTTCCAGTCTTCCCTCTGACTTGAATTTTATGCCCACCCTGGGCAATGGCCACCTGGGCTATACGGTCTTCGGAGATGCCATCTTCATGAACGGAGTGTACAATGGACCCGCCGGAAATAGCAAGCGTGCTCGCATTCCCAATTGGCTGAACATAAGCACCGAAGTTTGTGATCGCTTCGGATGTACTTTTGGCGAGGAAGTAAATGGAACAAGCTACGAAATGGATCTGAGGGATGGATACTTCCGTTCCCTTACAACCTACAAAAATCTTGGTATTACAGTGGAGCAGAGAACCTATCCGCACAAATACTACAATCGAGCTTTGATCTACGAGGTGGTGGCCTTCAGGCTTACTTCTAGTAGTTCAAGAGTTAATTGTGAGTTTTATTTAAGACCTTAAATTATATAACAAGAATTTTTCCCAACTTTTCTAATTAATTCTCAAGAATTAATACAAAAAACTAATAAACTCTCTATTGCAGCTCCCCAGTTTCTGAAACTCACTCAACATCCTGGTATCTCCAGCGATGCCTTTGAGTTTGAGGTACTGAATAATGGCAGCGGAGATTTTCGTACTCTTCGAGGTCGCACAAAAATCCTGGAATTTGCAAAATTTCAAACGGTTCCACAGGAGATCTTTATATTATTTAGTGAGTCCCTGGAGACGCCCCTTCAACTAGATTGGCCTGCCTGGCAATCGGAGCTACGACATCGCATCCTTATAACCATAGACAGACAGGAAAGTGTTGCCCGTAAGGAACTCGAAGATATTCTCCAGTTAAGCCCTAAAAATCTTCTTCAAAAGCACACTGATTCCTGGAACAGCTTTTGGGACAATGAATTCTCCATTGAATTAAAAGGAGACGATGCCTTGGAGCTATCACTGATTGTCAATGCTGGAATCTTCTATTTGGTTAGTTCTCTACCATCCTTAGAAACAAACCAGGCGAACGAACCCTTCTACGGATTAAGTCCCACTGGACTGGGGCGGGGAAATCTAGAGGCGGACTATCAGGGACACAACTTCTGGGACACTGAGATTTGGATGCTGCCAATAGTCACCCAATTTGGCTTTCAGTACGCCAAAGAAGTGCTCGACTATCGCCTCAGGAAACTAGATGGTGCTAGATATAACGCCAATGTAACGGGTTTCAAAGGAGCCCGATTTCCCTGGGAGAGTGCCTACACGGGGACAGAGGTTACCAATCCCTGTTGCCCCGAGGTGGCTCAACAGGAGATTCACATATCCCCCGACATATGCTTTGCCATGCAAAAGTTTCTCGCACAATCGGAAGATTATGTTTGGACCTGTGAGACAGCCTGGCCCATAGCAGCAGAAGTGGCCGAGTTCCTGGTGAGCCGAGCCACCTGTGAGGAGGAGCAGAATTCCTGTCATTTCTTAAATGTAATGGGTCCGGATGAGGATCACCCAGATGTAAATGATAATGTCTACACGAATGCTGTGGCCAAAATTGCCTTGGAGTTCGCCGAATGGGCGGGTCAGATGTGTGGCAACACAAGCACCGAACTCTTTGAGAAGTGGCGACAACTAAGTGATCGTTTGGTAATCCTAAAAGATGAGGAACTGAATTATCATCCACAGCACCTGGGCTACGCCTTGAACACCATTGTCAAGCAGGCGGATACCATTCTGCTGGGATTTCCTCTTAGATTCGATACCAGGTGAGTCTTAAATTTATTTTATTTACGTTAAATTAATCCTATTCCATTTTAAAGCTCAACGCACTTGAATGATCTGCACATATATGCGAATGTCACGAGAGAATCAGGTCCAGCCATGACCTGGTCCATGTTTGCTGCTAATTATCTGGGCACCAGCGAGGACTGGCGAGCCCATGAGTACTTTGAGCGCGGCTACAAGAGCTATGTTCGTCCCGAGTTTAAGGTGTGGAGCGAGACTCCGCTGGGCTACGAGGGATCAGCGAATTTCCTCACCGGCATTGGTGGCTTCCTGCAGGCTTTAATCTTCGGCTATGGCGGCCTGGACTTTGGGCGCGAAGGCAACAAGACTGTGATGTACAGGAGTCAAGCATCCACGCCGCCAAATGTCCAAGAAGTTCAAGTGAACTACATACGTTATGGGGACAGTAAGTGCAAGTTTACTTTTAGTAACTTATCTTCGGAGCTGAATTGTTCAGAAGTGTCTGGACCTGGCTTCGAGATGGTTCAGAACCAAAAGAGAACCATGCTTGGCAAATCCTTTAATTGTAAGTTGAAAGCAAGCATGCTTTAGTCTATGGAACTCATTATCTCTGTCTTCCCCTTCCAGTGACCCATGCAAAAGGAGATCCAACACAGCACATCAGCATTTTGAGATAAAATCCAAAGTGTATTTGAATAAATAGGTTTGAAGAGAATTACATATTTGGGTAGGAAGTTTCTATTGCATTTGGTTATGGTTATATCTTGGTAATTGTATTTGTAATCCATCCTGCCTTTCCTCTTCCGTTCTACTTAAATTTGGCTATCGAAGAGCCGCTGACACCTGCGGCGTTTTTGTTGCTGCCACTGAGCACCACATAGGCGGTCTTTGTCTCCTTTTGCTTCTGCTGCAACATCGTCAAAGTGCCCAAGGGTGTATCCGTCGAGCTCATGGTTTTCATCAACTGCAAGAAATAAGTTTTTCGTTTAGTTTCGAGACAGATTTAGTTAATTAATGATAAACTAACCCCATCCTGCTCCATTTTCTTTAGACGCTTCTCAATCTTGTTCTTGCCGGGCCCCTTGCCATGGAACTTGTGGGACAAGTAGCGGAAAGCCTCTTTGAGGTTCAAAATGCGACCATTGTCATCAATGTAGTCCAGCTTGACGTTGGGCTTGAAGGTCTCCTTGTCCTTGAAGTCCATAATGGGACCATGTTGGAAGCGATCGCGACGTCCAACCTTGTCGTCCTCCCTGCATATAAAGATAACAATACTGTTTGGCAGAGTTCTACATTCGTTTAAGAAATCTCAACTTACCCGGCAGCTTTGTCCTCGATGGAATAGTTCTTGGCCTGCAAATGGGCCATTTTGGTGTTGCTCGGCCTGTTCTTCTCCTCCTTTTCGAGGTATCCCTTCGACAGGGCCAGGCGCAGGGCATTTGCCACGCCAGCGCCCACATCGGGCTCCTCATCCAATATGGCACGATCCTCCAGGTCCTCGCCCAGATTATCCAAATCGGCAGGCTGCATAACCTCATCGGGATTAACCGAATTCCAGGTGCCATGACTATGACTAGGCTCGTCACTATGCGTGTCCATATGCTCCTCTGCATGCTCGGTCTTTTCATAGTCCATCATATCGTTGGAGTCCTCGTTACGATTACCCGCCATACCATATGTGGGAATATCGCCCAAGGTGCGGCAAAACTCTGCCGTGGCATTCAGCACAATGTTACCGTCTGCACCGGTGAGCACCACACCCGTTGAGCTGCTTTCCTCCACGGGCTCTGGCTTAATGTCTCTCTGGATGGACTCGATGTCAATGTCCAAGGGTTTCTTGATAATATTCTCCTTCTGCTTAAGTTTGCGAGCCTTCGATAGAACACGCTCCAAGTCATCATTCTCTGCTTCTATCTTTATGTCCGGCTTGATGTCCTCCATTTCTGCATCTTCGTGATCACGATAACGTCCATGGCGGCTACCAAAGTTGGATGTATTTCCAGAAGTTCCCGGCTCAACCAATGGCTCCAGATCTTCGGCTTTTAGTTTTTGGCGGAGTTTCTTTACCTTTTTCTTGGGCTTCTTGAACCTAATAGGGATAAAATATGTGTGAGAATCAAAGGTTTTTTCAGATCTTAAGCTTAAGACTTACTTGGCCAACTCCTCGGTACTGTAAGTATCCGAGGCCAGTTGCAGATTGGTATCCTCCAAGGTTTCCAAACGTTTACCAGCGAGTTTCGTCTTAATTTCCAAAAGCTTGCGCCTGTGTTCCCGCTCCTCCTCTACGTTCTCTCCAATCACAAAGTTCTTGCGCTTTTTCGGCTGACCCTCGATCTCATCATCGTACTTCTCCAGCACCGACCGCTCGATGGGATTGCCCAACTCATCGTATTGCTCCTCATAGACATTGTAACCGTAGCTAAGGGGATTCTGCTTTTTGTTGGCCACATTCTTCTTGTAGCGCTCATCGTCCAGCATGTTGACATTGACTAAGGTGTCGCCCTCCTCCTCATTGAGCACGTCTTGGTCCTTTAGTGTGAGGATAACAGTGCGTCCCTCGCCAAAATCATCCATGTCGTGATCCACACGCAGACCCTTTAAGTTGCTGTCCCCGTAGGCCCGCTGGCGAGCCTTGGATTTCTCCTTTTCCATCATTTCGCTAACTCCAAAGGCCTCATCCAGTTCCTCCAACTCTTTGGCTTTACGCTTGGCCTCTTCACGTTCGTTAACCACTCGCTTGTTTCTGTCCACCCATGTGGCCGCATTGTCTGTTTCTTCGTCGGACTCGCCGAGTGTTTTAATGCGTGCCAGGCGCTCCTCCAAGAAGCGTTTCTCCTTGCGCTGCTTCAGTTTCTCGCGCAGCTTCTCCGCCTCCTTTTTCTCTTTGAGGTTGTCGGCGGGCTTATGGAGGAATTCACCCCATTCATCCTTGTAGGAGGAGAGATCGGCCTCCCCGGCGGGCCTCTTGCTCTCCGCCTGACTACTGCTGCCAGCGGCAGGGGTCACCTTACTGGGGCCACTCTCAACTTCCAGGGGCTTTAGGCCAAGCTTGGCGCGTAGTTTGTTGGTCTCCTCAACGGACAGAACGTCGCCTGCTCCGTTTTCGGGAATGGGCGAAAAGGAACGCGAGGCATTGGGCTTTCGCGTCGCTGTGGGAGGCGTTTGGGAACGAGAGCGTTCACGGTTGCGATCGCGCTCCCTCTCCCTGCCAGCCCGCTTGCGGCCCTCCCGCTCGCGCTCGATTTCCCGCTCGCGCCGCGATTCATAGTCGGCGTGCTTGGAAATTTGGGGCGGCGGTGGAGCCGTGAGCTCGTTTTCGCGTTGACGTTCACGCTCCCTTTCGCTGCGTTCCTTGAGGCGCTCCCTGTCGCGTTCCTTCTCACGTTCCTTCTCGCGCTCCTTGAGGCGCTCCCTTTCGCGCTCCTCGCGCTCCTTGATGCGCTCCTTTTCGCGTTCTCGTTCCCGATCTTTTTCTCGTTCCCGTTCCCGTTCCCGCTCTCTTAGCTGATCACGTTCACGCTCCTTCTCGCGTTCCCGTTCTCGCTCACGCTCCCTTTCTCGCAGCTGATCACGTTCGCGTCCAGATTCGCGCTCCCTTTCGCGGTGGGAGGACTCCCTCACCTTGTTCGCCTGCTCCTGCACCGGAACCTCCACACAGTCCGAGCCTGCAAAGAAGAGGAACGGATTAGAGCTGTCTAATACTATCCAGCAATAGAATCGCTTCTTATAGAGTATATTATGTGCGTCGCTTCTGCTCGCCTCCCACTCACAATCTGCTCCAGCAGCGAAACACCTGCAAAAGATGGGAGAAATGGGGAACGCAACAATCGGTTTAGTACGTTCAGCAGTGGAAAAGTGCAGCGCCAAGACGATGGCCGGGCTTGGGCGGACCGGATAATCAGATATAATCGCTTTTCTGCCGTATCCGCCGCCAGCGGCAATCGCCCTTGAGCTTGGCCTGCACCATGCTACCGATAAGGTACAAACACTTACTGTCCGAGTCGGACTCCTCGAGGGAGATGACCTCGCTGGGTCGCTCGCGCTCCTTGTACCTGTGATGCCTGTGGCGATGCTCCTTTTCCTTGGACTCCTTGTGCTTCTTGTGTTTGTGGTGTCTGTGGCGCGTCGCAGACGAGTCGTCGGTGAGATCCATGGTCACATCCTCCTCCTCAGTGCCGCGCTGCAGGTACTCCGGCGAACGCGAACGATGTCTGTTTTTTTTGTCCTTCTTGTGCTTTTTTCCAGACGATGAAGAACCCATTTTCACTTATTTTTCTGACAATCGAGAAAAAATTTCACAAAATGTCTAGTGATGCTGAAAACATCGATGCATCGAACATCGATGTTTATTTTAGCGATGTTTTCCGAGTTTTTTTTTGAAAGCGATGTTAACCAATGCATCGATGTTTTCAGCATCACTAGTCTTTTCGTGAAATCACAAATATTGTTTTAATTTAAAATATTTAATTACATTACATATCTTAAAAATAAAAAATAATACTCCGGAAGCTTTTTTAAAGTTTTTACACATAAATAAATTAATAAAATGAGGTTTTTTTTTTTAATTTATTACAAAATTCATCGATGCATCGAGCATCGATGTTTTTCGATGTTTTTTGTGGGACTCCAAAAAATACCAGACCGCTGAAATACTCTTCCACCGCCATTCTTCTTCTTCGCACGTGTAACCACAATAACAAAACACCACGCGGAGACCTAAGAAGTAAACAATGGAAATTAGCAAAGTATAAAATAAATACAAGTTGTCCAGATGAAATGTTAACAGTTTTATGGCCCACAGAAATCTAAGAAATCGAAGAGCGCAAAGAAGTCGAAGGCTCCCAAGGATTCGGCCATGTCCCTCAAGTTAATGGCTCTCCAGCGCAAGCAAAAGGAATGCGTTCGTGTACTAACACTTAAGCAGGATATCCTGTTAAAACCTGGACTATCCTACCTGGAGTACCAAGAAATACGCGCAGAAATCGAACGGCTAAATTTTTTAAAGGAAACACTTTTGCGCCGAGCGGACAAGTTGAAACAACAAGACAAATAGCCTTTATAAGGCCAACTATTTTTAGGAGACAAATTTGTGGTTTATATGTATATTTCTAATATTAATAATACGAGAACAGAATATTTTGGCAATTTGCTTTGGTTTTATTGGAATCATCTTTTTACGTAATATAACAAAATTAATTTCACTTAACAAGTCAACTGATAGAAAAACAATTTCATTTAGTGGAAAATACTTAAAGCATCAGGTTTCTGAAGCGAAACCTTTGTAACAAAGTTTATATCGGGCTCTACAGGCTACCCTGATTTGGACAGCTCCTTTCCAAAACTGTCTGGGCAGTTTTCGAAAGCTTTCCACATACGAATGAACTCCGCCTGAAAGCTGTGTGCCAGCACCTTGTCGTCCGTGATAATACAGTTCTCCCAGTTGCCGCCAAATCCCATTCGCGTCCAATTAACAGATCCGCTCATTAAAACACTGCGAGTGTTCTGCATCCACTTTCGCTTCTTGAGTCGCTGGATCTCCTGCACCCGCTCCACACCGTCGATCACGAGAAACTTGTGGTGCATCAGGTTGGTGGTGACAGGTCCTCGCACCTGTACTCCTAAGTCAGCTAAAATATTGATTTGTGAGCCAGAGGAGAAGACCATCTCCCTGTCGCTGATGACCCGGATGATCACGCCGCGCTGCAGAGCCCGCTTGAATGCACTGCAAAGCGGTATTGAAGTGAACGTGTAGATAGCGACGTCGATGGCGTACACAGCCTGATCGATCTGCTCCGCCATTTTGCCTATACCTTTGAGGGTACAGTACGGGTTCTTACATAGAAGATCGGGCTCTTCCAATCCCTCCGACTCCAACCTGATATTTTTGTAATGAAGGGCCGCACAGTTCTCGCCCAACTCGTTGAAAACTACAACTTCGTGAACGCGAAGCGACTTCCCTATTAGGCCCATGGGGAACTTCATTGCTCTCCAAATCACCTCGGAGGCCAGAATGGTGCCAGCACCGAAAGCGCAGGTGGACAAATACGGGTGATTTTGCAAAAGATGCGTAATTGCAGCAAAACTAAACATTTCTGTAAGCTTTTAGAGCGCGTTGCTTTAAATAAACAGTTAAAACTTAATACATGACACTATCGATAATATGATATCGATCAGGCTTGCGATTGCCTATAATCCAGTATTTAATGGTATCATCGCCTAGAGCTGGGAAAGGCAAAAATTCGATACATCGATAGTATCCTAGCTCTACCGCTGATGCCATTTCGAATCAAACAATAAAATTCCTGCATTTTAACCCAACTAAAAAATCGCAATGAAGGATCCGTCCACTACTATTCTGTCCTCAGATTCCGAAGATCTGCGGGTAGCGCGCGATACGGAATTGAAAAGGGTGCTCAAGCTGAAACTAGTGCTGTCTGAGCTGCGCCGAGTGAACTTGGGTCAAACAAAAAATGTGCTCAAATTGGTTTCAATCGGGGACTACATACGCCTGGGCGATAGCGATGGTGGTCAGGAACAAGTGCTAGGTAAACACAAGGTTACCAACCCTTTTAAGAGTATTATTTCTTAACTACTTGATTCTGGCAGGTCTGCAGGATGCCAGCAGTTTCCCACCTTTAAGCTACGCTGACCGGAAAACTGTACGCGACAAGCTAATCTCCCAGCTGAGAGCCACTCTGCAACCCATTGCTGAGTTAGGAGACAAGATGCGCGAAGAGTTTGCTGACGATTACACCCAGGAAACCGAGCTAAGTGCCGATCAGAAGGAGATATTGCAATTGGAAGAGGATCACCGCAGGGGCCTGGAGCAGCTAGTAGAACTGTTGTGGCGCAAGTGCGCACTCCTCAGAGACGCTGCCGAACTTAAGCTGGGTCCCCAACTGGCCAACGAGCTCAAACTGAAGCAGGCGCAGATGCAACTCGTCCAAACCAAGGCGGAACTGCTGCGCAGTTTCATTGCCCACGAAGCTGTTTCCCGCACCGAGCACAGCTACAAGGCGCACAAGGAGGTGGAGGCCCACTTGGACGAGCTGTTGGCCGCCAAAAATGCGACCGCCAAGAAATAGATTAAGAGAAACATCCTCAAATAGATAATAAATAAATATCTTTTAAATAAAGTAGAGTTCTAAGAAGTTGAAGCCCTGGTTACTTCGTTGTAGTATTTTTTATATGCTGGTATTTTTTATGATATAGCTACGGTAACACCGGCGGCAAACTCCTGATTGTAAACAAAAGAAGCTTCAAGCTTGTAAATTATTTGTAAGGGGTTAAAACCAACCATGACAGAAACCAATCCTAGCGAGACGGATTCCCCGAGGGAGGAGCAAAACGCAGAGGACGATTCAACGAATCAATCCCCGCCAGAAACAGTATTAACTCCCGCAACGACAAGTGCCGGCAATATTTTTGGTCAGGAGGAGGATGAGAACGAAGCCAATTCCGTGGATCGGGATGACTCCGCTAGCTTGTTCAGCACCACCACAACGACCACCAGGAGTAAATCCCCAAACACGCGCAAGCTAAACCGCCTCTGCCGACGGGCAAAAGCTCCGAAAATGGTGCCACCGCTGTACAAGTACAGGTGAGAGAGAGGCAGGTCGAATTTTAAGAACTAATATAATTCACGAATGCCTTGCAGCTGTCATGTGCGCGAGGACCACAACCATCAGATCTTTGGGGTGCAGTTTAATCCATTTCTGGACAGAAATCAGCCGCAGGTGTTTGCCACTGTTGGCAAGGATCGCGTTTCAATATACGAATGCGAAAGGAGCAGCGAGGATGAATCCTGTGAAGGCATCCGACTGCTGCAGGTCTACGCAGATCCTGATGTAGGTATACATCGTTTTAAAGTGCTTGACTCCTATTCAAAATCTTTGTTTTAGACCGATGAAAGCTTCTACACGTGCGCTTGGTCATATGACGCCGAGACTGGAGATCCTGTACTGGCCGCGGCCGGTTACCGTGGCGTTATCCGCATCTTTAATCCCGTGAAGCATCAGTGCAGCAAAAACTACATTGGTCATGGACACGCTATCAACGAGCTCAAGTTTCATCCGGTTAGACCGCAGCTACTGCTGTCCGGCAGCAAGGATCACTCTCTGCGGCTGTGGAACATTCAGTCGGACGTGTGTGTAGCCGTTTTTGGTGGCGTCGAAGGGCACCGCGATGAGGTGCTCTCCATAGACTTTGATTTGCGCGGCGATCGCATCATGTCTAGTGGAATGGATCACTCTCTGAAGCTGTGGCGTCTGGACAAGCCGGACATAAAGGAGGCTATCGAGCTGAGCTCTGGCTTTAGTCCCAACAAGAATACGGCGCCGTTTCCGACCATCAAGGAGCACTTTCCGGACTTCTCCACGCGCGATATACACAGGAATTACGTAGATTGTGTTCAATGGTTTGGTGACTTTGTCTTTTCCAAGTCCTGCGAGAATTCGATTGTTTGCTGGAAGCCGGGCAAGCTGTCAGCTCCTTGGCAGGATATCCAGCCGCAGGAGTCTGCTACCACCGTGCTTCATCACTTTGACTACAAGATGTGCGAGATTTGGTTCGTTCGCTTCGCCTTCAACGCCTGGCAGAAGATTCTAGCCCTGGGAAATCAACAGGGCACCACCTTCGTTTGGGAACTGGACTGCAACGACCCGAATCTGACCAAGTGCAGCCAGCTGGTGCATCCCAAGAGCAACTCCACCATCCGGCAGACATCCTTCTCCAAAGACGGCTCCATTTTGGTCTGCGTCTGCGATGACAGCACCGTGTGGCGATGGAATCGCGTTAATTAGTTGCTTATCTGTAAGCTTGTCGCAATTTATTTTTATTTTATTACCACCTCATGGTATTTACGGGAAACTTCCCAATTCCAAAGGACTATTTCTATTTAATTAATTTATTTATTTCTAATATTTTGTAAACTAATTTTTGGATATCCTTTTTATCATCGGAACAGAAAGTTTGTAAAACTTTCATTAATATTTTTTTGTACCCATATATGTATCATGTCTGTCCCTCTACTTATTTATTAATAACGAATAACAATAATAAAATATTTTAAATTTATTAATAAAGATTTTAAAACCAATTTATTACAATTTAAAAAATACTCGCCCGCTCTTGGTATTTTATGGCCGCTGTAAACGGCCACACTAAACAGCTGCTGCTGAAATTTGTTATCATTTCCTTTTTGTGAATTTAATTTATTATAAACAAATGTTGACCGACAGAGTGTTGTCCACCAAGGAGGCCCTGGTGGTGGCTCTGGGCGACAATTGGGAGCGCTATCGGGCCAACATGAAGAACTGGTTCCGCAGCCGCTGGAGCAAGGAGGAGTTCGATGCCGAGTCTCGGAAAATCCTTTCGCCGGATAAATTGCATCTACACAATCAGTTCCTGCTGGCGCTGCTCAACAAGATCGATGCCTTCGCCCCCGTGGAGAATCCGCCGTCGACGCTGCAAACTAGCAGCAGCAGCAGCAGCGGGAATCGCAGCAAGCGACGCAAGAGGAGCTCGCGCACCTTCACCGAACGCCTCAATTTTGAGCTATGCGAGATGCTGGACTTTGTGGTCGAGGACAACATGCAGGTGATCCGCCCGCCGCCGACAATCAGCGGTGGAGACCAGACCGCACAGCAGCAACTGCCATCGCAGAGGTACTGTGCGCAGGAACTCTTCCTGCCTGACGCCGGCTTCATTATGGGCCGCTTCTTGATTGGCGCCTGGGAGATCGGGCTCGTCTCCGTCGACGATAGCGTGGCAGAGTACGTGGCCATGGCCGTGCAGGTGCTGCTCAAGGATCTACTAGCAGCCATTATTAAGAAGCGCAAGCATTACAAGACCAGCGGTGAGGGCAACTTTTACTACGATGTGGGTGCTCCGCTGAGAGATCCGTCGCTGCGCAACACAGTCACCCGACAGAAGGTGGATGACACACCGCTGGAGTTGGACAAGGAATTGAATAACTTTATGCGGCGACAGAACGACGATATGGTCTTTCTCTCCGCCTGTGAGGAAGTGTAAGTGGTGCTATTCTTACTTCTTCTTTTCGATTTATAACCAAATAATACTTATTTATTTTTCAGTGTTCCCAGCGAACCCATCGTCATCACCCTCAAGGACTGTCAGCTGGCCTTTCGGGATCGCAACCTGATTGGCTCCCATGCGGTCTACTCCATCAACATGGAACGTCTCAATATGATGATGCACTAGTTTAGTTTGACTTATTTTATAAGAAAATAATTATTTCATTAAACACTTGTATTAAAAACAAAATATTTAAGCCTAAAATTCAAATTTTGGCTCAACAGAGTTCTCGTGGCGGCGGTTTGAAGGGCAAATGTCCTGGCAAGAACTGCTCTGATTTAAAGGCTTCGATTTCTTCGGCAGTCAGTTCTTCCATTTTACTATAAGCCAAGGATGGCGTTGCATTGGCCACCTGTTGCTGTTGCTCCTGTTGCTGCGCCATTTGTTGTTGCTGCTGCATCATCAGTTGCTGCTGTTGCTGCTGCTGCTGTTGTTGCTGCATTTGCAATTGTTGCTGCTGGAGCTGTTGTTGTTGATTTGGAAATCCAGCTGCCTGACTAAATAACCCAGTGGGAGGCTGCTGTGGCTGCGGCTGCTGCTGTGCTGCCTGGCCAAACAAACCTCCTGGATTGGGATTAGCCGCTTGACCAAACATGCCCCCGCCTGCCGGGAAGCTACCAAAAGGATTTGGATTCACAGGCTGGGCCTGAACCTGTACTGATGCCTGCGCAAAGATGTTGCCTCCTTGGAATGCTGGAGCCGCTGCCTGTGGTGTCTGCTGTTGCTGTGGCTGTCCAAAAACATTTGGCGCTGGTGCGGCAGCAGCTGGACCGCCAAAAATGTTACTGCCCGCGTTGCTAGTCGACATTGAGCCGCCGAAAATGCTACTAGCGTTGTTCGCTTGGCCTGTGGCGGCTCCGAAAATGTTTCCCGTGTTCAACGTGGGTTTGCCAAATAAGGATGCAGAAGCATTTGGAGCAGGAGCGGCGGCACCGAATATATTATTGGACTGCTGCGGGGTAGACGCGAGACTGGCACCCTCCGGCGTATCGTATATCTTAATCATCGTGTCCAGAATCTGGGGCGTCATCTGTAGCATGGTCTTCATCTTGTTGGTGGCCTCCTGGACCTCCCGGTTGAACTGCTGGTGGAACTGCTCGAAGTTGTTCTGACGCTTGGCCTCGTAGCACATAAAGCGTACTTCATCGAATGACTGATCCTCGATAAAGTTGGGGAAATTTGCCTTGTCCTTGAATGGACCGTAAGCGGAGAAGGGCCACATTTTGCCATTGATAGCGGACTCCATGTCCGCCTTAAGATATACCCTGAGACATAAACATTAAAATCGTAAATTGTTTTTTTGTTTTGGTTACTCTTTGCACACATTTACTCACTTGACATCAAAGTGCTCGTTGTTGCATTTGGTGCCGTATCGACAGGAGCCCTGTTGGAAGAACCTGCATAGCACCATCTTGGACTTGGATCTATTAAGTTATTAATAATAACAATAAATGTAGTTTATTATGATTTAAGAACCGGCTGGCAAAATTTTGAGAACAAAAATTCGATTTTTAGCTTGGGATAATGGTCACACTGCCGGATAATCGATTTTCGGTGGTCTCGATCAGCTGATTTTTATCCGTTGCTGTCCAGTGTTACCAGAACCTGCATTGTCCAGCACAATCGATAGCAAAAATAAACTATCGATGGTGGCTCAGAAATAGTTTCCCAGCTCTAGTTCAAAACGCTCAAATTTTTCAACTGCGCTGCTTGTGTCCGTTGCGCTCGTCGATTAAAAATCAATACAAAAAACTGATCGCCGGTTAAAAACCATCAGGATGTGATTGACAGTTTTATGTGTAACGAGAATAATAGTTGAAAAATATGGAATTCTTATCACCGCTCTGTCAAGTTTGAGCTCCTGGCGTCTGCGCTCTTCGACGCACGTTAATTAATTCCTTGTTTATTGCGAATTTTGTTGCCGTTTATTTTGCCAAAAATTGGTCGCCTATAAACTCGGTGGCATTCGCAGCAGCGCGACTGCTGTTTCCCAAATGTAATTGAAACCGGCTTAATCCGCCTTTTCTGAGGCTTTTGCGGTGCCAAAATAATTCGCAAAACCCACAACCCAACGCGTCTTTTTGGCTCTCCAAAAAGGGCAGGAAAACTCGGGCCAATAAAAGATACATACAAGAAAAATAAGCGAGTGCGCGAAAGCCGTGCGTGAGCTCTGCGAGTGTTTTGTTGGTGTTTGTGTGAGTGATCGCGCGCGCGGGAGGGGAGTAGTTGTTAAACAAACAAATAAAACTAGTGTGAAGAATAATTTGCGCTGTTTAAACAATTAGCCGCAAGACAAGCGCGCGAGTGTGTGTGCGTGTGTGTATCTCTGGAATGCGCATGCGCAAATATTTGTGATTTGTTTTGAAAGAGGAGAAGGATCGAGTGAGACGAAGCGAGAAGGAAGGAGGTTCGGATTGGAATAAAACACACACACACACATACACAGCTTCTGGCATTCGCAAAAGGTGAGTTTTTTTTGCAGTTAGATTTTTGAATTTGCGACAAGTTTCCATTTTCCTGCCTACATTTTCCTGTTGAGATGTTATTATTTTCTAATAAATTAAGGCTGGTAAAGGCATCAAAATATATATTTTTTAAGAAGCATATTGACATTCGTAAGGATTTTTATAAATATTCTTAATTCATGTTTATTTTACCTAATACTACAATTAAATAAATTTAAATTGGCAAATACAATTTATTGGTAAATAACAGGCTAGCTATATTTTTTGAACCGTGTAGGAAGCCCACGTAACTCGAGTTAAGATCCCTGGGCCCGGCCCACTCGAAATTAACTCATTGCTGCCCCTTTTCTTAGCTCTCAGCAGCAGCTCCCTTCTTTCGTTGCCGCTGCACTTCGATCCGAAAATTGCTCTATTCTCTTTGGTACGCCCACTTTGTCAGCGCTACGCCCACCCGGCCTTATATTTATTTCCCTTTTGTCTCTGCTTTTCCCATTTTCCAAGCCATTTCGGGTTTCCCTCTCTGAAGAAACACTACGGCCATAAAGATACAAGTAAAAATCAATTTCCAAAACAAGGAGGAAGACAGAGAGAGAGAGAGAGAGAAAAGGAATATCGAACGACAATAACATCAATTTTGAGGCATTTATATGCGCCAATAAATTTAACAAGAGAAGAGGGAGAGGCAGAGAGAGAGAGCGATAGGATAGAGGAAAAGCAACAAATAACAGGCAGAAAGATACACGACAACGCGCAACAATAAGACACAAGATCAAACAAAACCAGCAGCCTCTGCCGCCCCAGCGATGCTGCGACTGCAACGGCAACGGCAACACCAACAACACGGCGGCAGCAACAGGTACAAGCAGCGACGCTGACGCCGTTGTCGATGTCGATGCCGATGCAGGCGCAGGCGCAGGCGCAGCATTTCAAAATGTGCAGCGTGTGTGCCTGTGTGTGTGTGCGAGTGAAAGAGGCAGCGGACAGAGGCAGAGGCAGAGGCAGCAACAACAACCTGTTACATCGACTGCTGCCTGAAATATGTAAAGTCAATTTCGTGTATCGGAAAACTGTAACTAATGCCAAAGCAGCAGCAGCATTAACCCATTAACGCGATGAATGGAAAACAGCTGCAATATGGGCCAAAGGGTTAACACGCCAATTCGGGATAGAGAAATCGGTCGAGTGTTGGGGAAATCCTTAAAAAGGGATTTTAAATACGAATTTTTGTAGGGAAATTAATAAGCAGCACTAAAAATTTGTTTACTTAAATTATGTTTAGCTATTTTCTTAAATTTTTTATATACTTTACTTGTTTTGGTAAATTTTTAAGACCATTTTCTGTGATCTTAGTGAAGAAAACAAATGGGTTTAGGCGAAGTCAATAAAACCCATTGATTTTAGCCAGAAAATTGTAGGAAAGCTTTTAAAAAATAATGTATTATCTTTATAATGCCATAAAATACAAAATATTGTACAAATCTATTTAGTTGGAAGCTTTCCTTGTCTATAAATGTATTACAATCTATTCAGGATAAGTCCCTAACTAATTTAAGATCTTTTTAAAATGAACTGTCCTGTGGCCTTTACAACTTTATAAACCAAAACTCTCTTTAAAGCTTATTTTCCCCACATAAATAATTTTCCAACCTTTTTTAAATCATCTTTAATAATGTTACAATATTACGTTTTAAGCTTAAATCATGACAGCTTCTTAGCCCGGCATCTTAATGGGTTAAGATCTCTTTGCCCCGCGGCCAACGCGGGCCAAGTTCGTTGCACGCGGCGGAAAATAAAAGACACAGAGTCAAAAGTAAGAAATTTTTGTCAATGAAAGAAAACTTTCTTTTGGGCTTATCCACGCCAACATCATTGCCGCCGGCCCTCTTTCTCCTGCCTCACTCTTTCGGTGCCTTTCTTCCTCGCTGGCGAGGTGATTTTGTTTTCTGTGTCGCCTTGTTTTTTATATACATTTTTTGTTGTTTAATTGGGCGGTTTTTAGATTTACGCGCCTGCTGCCATCTGCAGTATCAGGTATTTTTTTTTTCGGTTTCTTGGTTGAGATTGTTTTTTGCTTTTTTGCTTGAGGGGTTTGGGGTCTCTTGGTATCTCGGCGGGGTCTTCATGGTCCATTAAGACAATTTAGGTTGGCTTCTCTTTTTTTCTTGTAGCCGGAGGGAGAGTGGGAAAATGGGAGGGATTATTGCGTGGGAAGCCTTGTCTTTTTGTCATCCCGGGACTGCTGCCTGTTTGATTGCCTCCAAGTCATCCGGCCATCGAGCGATCGAGTGTCCAAGTTGGCGCAACAAGTGTCCCAGTTTATGGCCCGGCTAGAAGCCAGCTACTCGCACTAGAACTAGTTTAAGTTTCCTGTCCCGGCAGCCATCGCTGGAATCTCCTCCGCAGAGTCACATAGTTGCAAACAATTGCGGTGGGAAAAATAGGAGTGCGAATATCATTTATAAAAGAAATATTAAATTGTATTAAAAATTGTTTTTAGAGACAAAATTAATATACAGCGCAGTGTATAGTAAAAAATATTTATTAGGGTATTTCATTAGGGAAAATAATAAGAAAAAAGAACTAAATACACTTGGCCCTCGCTTAACACGAACTCTTTTAGCACTAACTCGGTCTTACACGGTTGCAAATTTGCACCCATTCCCCCTTTAACACGCTAAAAACCTCGTTCTTACACGATTGCAAAATATCGATATGTATTTTTTTACTGCGTTTATCGCGTTAGTGCCTATAAAGAAGCATTAAAGGTTACAAAACAGTCGAAAATGACTGATTTTTTTTATAAAGAGCCATTAAAAAAGAAAACATGCTAAAATAAACTGGCTCAAACAATGAATGATATTAATAGAATGAAATGATCTCCTTTGTTTTTACCATTTTTAAGTTTAACCTATTAATTAATTATTAATTACATGAAGCCACTTTTTTAGTTAAATATTCCCTTTTAATTTGTAAAATAAAACTTTAATAAAAACCGACCAAATTTGAACAATCAAAAATTTTAATTGCTGCCTGTTTTGAATTTTGAGAACGTAACCCCTTATTTTGTACTGAATCCATGTTTCGCTTAACACGATTTCGCTTAACACGACATTTTCTAGGAACGTAACCCCCGTGTTAAGCGAGGGCCAAGTGTAATCAAAAATTGATTTCATTGAGGTGCTATTTTTTCCACCTTAACTGTTGCGGTGTGCACACGGTTTTCCTTTAGGCTCAGTTATGTTGACTGTTGCTGCTGCTGCTGCTGCTGCTGCCGTTGCCGCACCTTCCACGCCCCGATGACCCCCCTTGGAGCGTACATACTCCCCTGTTATTAACCGTTCGGCCACATTTTCTCACACAGAGAGCGCAAAAATGCTTGGCAGGCCACTCCGGCAATTGGCGCGCCTCTGGAAATGACAAACGGCCATGAGCATGTGGCTCAAAAAGCCCATGGAGATGCCGAGGAAGCCGAAAGGGGGCGTCTCAAGACTGCAGCTCCACTAAATTACTGAAATCTAAAAATATTCTAAGCATTCACCGGGAAAATTGATTTGAAGTAACTGTAACAGAATGCAAAAGAAAAAAAATCAAGGTAAAAAAAAAAACAAAACAAGTCTCTCAACTGAGGATGCTATAAATTCTTGAAATGATCGAAACGGGACCGGTTAAAAATTATGATAACTGATCTAGAACTAGTCTCATATCATGTTTGAGGCATGTAAATCAGATGGAATGATTAAATAAAAAATAATGGGTATGTTCTCTGAGATGATCTATTAAATATAAGAATTTATGTATATTTTACAACGAAGAAACTCATAGAACCTCAAAGTTCAATTAAAATATAGACTCTTTTGACCAGATAATCACATAATAGTTACCTTAAATCCTTAGATCTTTCTTGATCTATTTACATCAATTTAATTGTTATCTTTTTTTGGCTTAAACCATTGAGTTAGGATCTTTATTGCTCACCAAACCAGCTCTCTAATAAGCAAATGATCCAATTCGACATACATGTCGATGGAATGTAAATGAGATCCACTGATTGGAACTGTCATTAGATCATCAATGCTCAAATTGGATCTGGCGTTTTTCCGTTCAGTTTGCTTTTATTTTTGAGGAGTAGTGCTCCAATTCAAGTTCATTAGCCAGAGGCCTTACCTCCTCCTTAACTTTCCATTCGCTCTGCTTCTGGCCAAAACTGGCTGGCCGCCAACGTTCTCCTGTCGGCCCAAAACAGCCTCACGTAACTGTAACTGATTTGACCTCCCATCACTTAGCTACCAAAATACAAAACAGAAGAAAAAACCTCCTCCAAAAGCATCGTTTCTTTATTTTTTTTTTTGTATTCTCCTTCTGCTGCCGTTGTGCCATTGTGAATGGTTATGGTTATGGTGCCGGGTGGTCTGGGAGTGAGCTGGGGCGGTGTGACCTCGACAACAAATTTCTATTGCATGCAATTTCGAGAATATCGCATGCACAAATGAACATTAACACTTGGCGGACGCTGAAGAGATGAACAATAAATAAAAAAAAAGAAAAACTTGTTTGAACAACAAAAACCAATGACAGAAAAATATTTGTTGTTAAAAACTAACCGAATTTTGTATAAACTATAAAAAAGGGTAAACTTATAAGCTACTTTCAAGCAAATAAATATTTTTAAATTTTATTTTATAAATCATATTCTATAAATATTTTATTTTATAAATACATGTAGAAATCCATTTAAAATATTAATTTACCTTAGCTTAAAATTTATTTAAAGATAAGTTTTAATTGTTAATAAAATTTTAATGAACTTTTTATTAAAAGAAAGTAACGTACAGTAAAGTTCATCCTATCGCCCATATGGTTAGGGTATTAAACATCAACAAACGGCAGCCAGGGAGCCTCTGAGCAACGAGGGAAAAAGTGCGCCTAGAAATTAGAAAGTACCCGCGCGGTCTTGAGGAGAGGCTGAAGCCGAAGTTGAGGCCGAAGCTGAAGCTGAAGCTAAAGCTGAAGCTCAAGCTGAAGCTGAAGCTGAAGCTAAAGCCAAGAGGCGGTGGGTATGTGAGTATAACTCGATTTGTGACTGTCATAAATGGCGGATATTGTGGGGCTCGGGACAAAGCGGGCTTGGGGACCCAGGCTTTCTGGCTAGCTTTCTGCTTTCTACTACTGCCACTACTGCCGGTCTTCAGCTGCGGCTTTTTCCAGCTCCAGCTCCAGCTCCGTCTCCGTCTCCGTTTTTCTTTCTTGCTTGACTATAATTTGTGCCATCAGCATTTTGTTGTCGTTATCGTTAGCAAAGCGAGAGAGAGAGACAGAGACCGAGACCAGAGAAGCCTGAAACTCTCGAAGAGAAGACAGGCGACGGCAATGAAGCGTGAGTTTTGACATTTCTCCTTCTTTTGTAGCCACTCTCTTTTTGGCATGCTCTCCATAATTACCCGACCGGAGAGAACGCAACAAAATAACGCCGCAGTTTCTGCCATAATTTGGTCCGATTTTTTATTAATTCCCACCTTGCCTCGTCGTCGTCGTCGCCGCCCTCCTCCTTCCCCTTTTTTCTTTTTATGACTTATTCAATTCGCTGCCGCCACCGCCACAGAATTCGCACTGATCAGGCAGAGAACCGGCTCTACAGTTTGCCTCGATCTGCGTTTATTATTACACTTAATGTGACTTGATTTATAAACAAGAGCAGCAGCGGCAACAAGGCAACAGCAGCAGCATCCACCGAAAGGCCAAAACCCCCAACCACACACTCACCTTCAGCCCGTTCCAGCCCTCTCCAGCCTCTTGTCCAGCTGTTGTTACGAAGACAGCGTCCGACATGCCTCAGTGACCAAAAGATATAAACACTGTCAGAAATATCAGGGCTTTAGAACTTAGTTTTGTGGTAACTGAGGAAATTTTTCAACAAATTCTAAGTTCTTTTTAACAAAAAACTTTGTTGTTTTGACAATACTTAACTGTTAAAGCTGTGTTATAATTTATTAATAAATAAAACAATTATTTGTCCTATTTTAAAATGTGTTTTATCATATATTCTCCTTAAAAACTAGCTCCTGTTTCCATTTACCATATAGTTTAGTAATTAAAATCATTTCTCTAACAGTGTATCTCCCATGTTCGTATTGGGTTACAGCCACTCCCCCATTCCCCACATTCCCCTACCCTTTATTCTCTGGTCTTTTCATCACCGCTATATACGGAACGGTCTTTTAATTAGTTCATAAATTTCATGTAAAAAAAAAGCTGCAACGCAATTTCTTCTCAGGTCTTCGATGTGTGTAACACTTCCCTTACCATTCCTACCTCACCTCACCTCTCTCTCTCTCCGGAGTTAAGGTGCTCCTTCTGTAACCGGAGGTCTTTCTTCAATAAATCTTTCGATCCGGAAGTTTGCTGCGCTGCGCTGGCAGACAAAAGAAGTGCCGCCCCTTTCTGCTGCTGCTGCTCTCTAAGCGGCTTTTGTGTGCCCAAGAAAGGAAATAGAATTCTGCCTCCGCCTTCTTCCTTCTGGTTAGCTAAAGAGATTTCTCAGAGTCATTTTAATGGTTTCCGCTTTTATGGCATTGCTCGGGAATTATTATTGGTGAAAAATTAATAGAAATTTAATTGGATAGAGGGGAGGGGAGCATACATACATAGAAGGGGATATTGGCTATTTGCTCTAGGCATTTAGGTATTTATTGCGCATGCGCGCCCAGCCTTTTCCCCTGTCGCTAATTGTTATTGCCGTTGTTGTTTCAGTTCTTTATGGTTTCTTCACGCTCTAGACTTTGTTTTTCTGTAGATTTTTATTTTTATTTTTATTTTATTTTGTAACGTGTGTGTGTGTGTGTGGGAGGGGGGATAGGTTAAAGCGTGCTAATGCTTACATAATGCTTTGTTTTCGGGTTTCTTTTATTGTTTTTGTTTTTCCTCTCCCTGCCTCTTTCACGTATTTTGTACGTGAGGTAGGCTTCGTTGAGGAAAGGAGAAGAAAGTTGAGGACATTTTAGGGCCTTCATAAATTATAATGCCGGTTCCTAACATAATCCCGGGGAATAGGTAAAAGATTGATAGTATCTTTCTCACTCCCAGGTTGATCTAGTTTTATTCCTAGGTCTTCGTTTTATGATCTTTTTTTGTATTGTGGAGAAAAGAATGAGATCAGTGATAAGCATAAATCACTTTTTGAAGTTATTTGGGTTAAATAGGGATAATTCTGTATAATTATTTACCTTTCTAAATGAGTTATTGATCAATGTGTATTGAAAAAAAGGAATTGAGATAGGATCTTAGCGATCAAAGTTGAGTTTCTGGAACTTTAAAATAAAGTAGGTAAATATTTGATTATTTTTTATAAATATAAGCAATAATTTAGAAAAGTTTAAGAAATTTTTATTGGTATTTAAGCATCTTTATTAAAAATCATTACGTTTCTTACCTTTATGTATTATTAAATAATATTCTCATGTAAAATATTTTGATTTTCACAAATATTCTGATTTCTAAAACCAATTATAAAAGATTTCAACAATCACACTTCCAATATTGAATTATTATCTGAATCTCACCTTATTTTCTTTATTCTCTCAAACAAATCCGAACTGAACAATCCACCCACACTTAAAGTTAACTCGTAATCTCAAAATATCACACCATATAAGGCACGCGCGCTCTCCATTCTTTCAAATTCAAGACGCCCGCCCACATATATTCAAAAAATTTCGGGGGGGGAGTGTGAATTATAGCGAGAGGAGGGAGTTTTTCTAATAAAGTTGTACAAAAGGAAAAATCGAAAGTAGCCCAGACGGCTGAGGTTTCCAAAAGAATTTCAGGAGCCTTAAATTAATGAAATGCCAGGCAAAGTCAACAAAAGAATCGAAAAAAAAAGACTAGAAATCATACATTAGCATACATGAATTTTTATTTCTCTTTATAAATATTTTTTTTCGTATAGAGGGGAGAGGCATGATGCTACAGAAATTTTAAACATTCGAAAGAATGTTTAGTTTGGTTGATGAAGAATGTTTTTAGACCGCCTCCAGCCAAGATGATAATTAAATATTTGTACATATGAACTTTACTGGGTTACGGGGCCAACACAAAAAAAAAAGAATATATAAAAAAGGAAAACGTTAAGAAAAACCCGGAGAGGGAGGGCGTAGATTCTTCTAAGTTTTGGCTTCATTTTGGGTTTTTATGTTCTTGCTTTTGGCAAGAACTGTGTTTACAAGTCCAAGCTTTGCTCCACTCCACTCGCTTGATGCTGGCTTTAAGATTAATGTTTTTCTGTACGCCGACAACTCTTGGAAATTTGCATATTTCAACAATTTGTAGCTTGTTCTTCGTTAATGTGGATGTTGTAACTGTTTTTTTTTTTTTTGAGAAAGATATCTCTTACGTTTGATAGAGGGCGTGGTAATGAGTTCTTTGCCAAAAGATTCTCGTTCTCCGATAAATTCGAAAGTTAGCAGAAACGATCTTTTAGGTTTCAGTCTTCGTTGTTAATTTACATGCATAAATAATTTGCGCAAAAGTGTTGGCCATTCGCTGGGAGTTCCGCGCATGAAATGCCCAAGTTTATGGCTATCGACGGGCGGTCCATGGAGAGACTTGGAGACTCGGCGACTCGTCTACCCCGGCTGTCGTAAAAATCAAATATGCGACGTAGACTTGACGCAAATGATACCCATAAACCATAACAACATAAACCGGAGATATGGAAGTCGTATTGAGGGATTGGCGGAGCTATGGATTTCTATGGATTTCTCGCATTGTATTTGCTCCGGGGAGTGTCTTTTGAAAAAGGCCTCTTAGCTCGTGTCTCTTCGATTAGACTTGACTTGAATAAAATATAGATAAGAGACCTACTTAGATCTAGTCGTTCTCCAGCCCCATGAGGTTCATAAAACAATCTACATATTAATTATGTTGAGTTTGCTGTTGGCTTGTGCAGCTCAGCACATAATTAAGCAGATTATAGGCTATTAGACCCCTGGAGATCGTATTTGTGCGAAGAAGAAAGTGGGCAGAATTTCTTGAATTTTATTCTATACCTAATTTATAGATCTTTGAACTTGTATGTAGATGTAGGTTCCTAATAGCTGTTAAATTTAATTAATTTAGGATACCTGTTTTAATGACTTAATTCTGTGTTTTATTATGAATTTTTAAAATTAAGTTAAAGAATGCCATATAAATACATTTATATCTTAGATTTTTGTTTCTTAGTAAATATATATAAATAAATGGTATTAATATTTCTTTTAAATTAACCACAATTTAATTTCGTAATAACTCTTTTATATCCTATATATTTCCTCTTTTTAAAATCCATTTCCTTCACTCGCCTTCCCCATTCCATTAGCCAAAAATGTAAATTATAATTCCCACACTACTCTTTATCCAGCCACTGCTCCAGTTTGTGGAGCTTTTCATTAGGAAAAGCCGCGCTGCATTTGTAATCAACTTAACCCCTCCACTCACCAAACAAATTCCCACCGCAATCTTGACTTATCGCTTAACCTTCACTCACTTACAATTCTTCCTCTTGGCACGGCTTCACGTTTGGCTTTTATTTTTCAGCTTTGTTTCCATTCGTTGTTGGCTTTTTGCATTGTGTTTAGGTGTTGTTTTTTTTTTTTTTTTTTTTTTTTTTTTTTTTTTTTTTTTTTTTGTGGTTTGCCTACTACTGTGCTACACATGGCTCTTTACGTTTATGGCCGAAACATAAAAGAGAGCCACTACAGAAATGTATGTGGGTGGCCTCCAAAGTGTTTGTGTTTGGAAAATTATAGTCGAATCGATTCTGATTTTTGTCTATAATCATGGCGTGTGTGCATTTCAAGCGTATAAATTTTCCCCAGACCCCCGGATTGGGTTCTTTTCCAAGAAGGCGGGCCAGCTGGGCGGGAGAATCTCAGGCCAGAGTGTCACGTGCAACATAATCGTCTTTTGATGGTTACAAATCTTCCCAAGACCGAGCCCCGTTGATAAATTGTGCCGCTGTGCAGCTGAGTGAGCGAGCGAGTTTGTGCCTTAAGTCTTTTGAATGGCAACGATGTGGATGTGTGGATCCTTTTGTCTGCGTTTCATTCATTCATTCACAAGCATATTTTCGCCAAAGTTTTTCTCTTTTATTTTGATTTTTGTACTTTATTTTGTTGTTTTTTTTTCTCGAAGTTAAAGTCATCTGTATGACTTAACGTCGACGCCGACAGCGACGCTTGTCGTTTGTCATTCGATACGAGCAGTGAAGGCGTATATGATATTTATTTCGCTTTTCTCTGCCTTTAGTCGAGCGCAGCGTTTGAAAAACGATATATATGAATGGATTATGTGTATATGGAGACGCTATTTTGCCTTTTACCACGCGTTTTTTGGTGCGTGCAATGCAAATCCGTATCCAAATGCAATGGAGCATGGCAGCCCCCAGAGATCGGGAGACTTTCTGTATGGCTATTGGCCGTATTCTCGGATTGCTGCCCGACGTGTGGGTGTTCTGGTTTGGCTTGTCTACTTGTTGTGTGCTGTGGGTGGCTTAGTTCAATTTAGAGGCAATCAGGGATGCCGAGGAAGTTGTTTTCTAAAGAAAAATGTGCTATGAAAAGAGGCATAAAATAAAGTAATACTTTTAGTAGTTGTTTACAGATTATTTACAAATATATTCTATTAGTAAAAAAGCGACCAGGTTTTAGATTTAAATTTTAGATTTCTCTTTTTGAACCCGCGGCCTTTTCTAGCATCAAATGGATTTTAAGAATCATTCTCTCGAATTCCAGCAGTGAGAGGTTTGAAAATAAACTTCCTAACTTGCATCTTGGGCGAAAAAGCAAGCATTTACAAAAGAAAATCAATTCGAAGAAATCAAAACTTTGTGAAAAGAATTTAATCTAAAAATAGGCTTACACATTTATGTCTTTTATAGATTATATTTTTAGTAATTAGCCACAAGTTTACCTTAAATTTCCTTGATTTACAGCCATCATTCCTGGTCGATCCTATTTCCCTTCAATCAGGTACAAAAACCAGTACAAGTTTACGGTCGTCGCCAAGCTTTTGCTGCCTTTTCATTACGAATTTCATTGTCTGGGCGCGAGCGGTCAGTTTTGGAATTGTTGTTAAGTAAGTGTACTTAACCCACATGACTTGCGGTTTTCACATTTCTCGGTGCTCTGGGTTAAGACTCCGTTTCTGTCTTGGGGCTGTCATCACTCGGCAAGAGCCGAAAAAAGCTGTCATTGCCTGGAATCTTGGGTGCCAGTGCCGGTGCCTTGATTCGTGTGCGTGTTCGCAGAGAGGAGATTTCTTAACCTTGAGTGACTTTGAGCGGTTTTCAACCATCCAACTATCCAGCCATGTTTATTTATTTATTTATTTTTTTTATTTCTCCCCCTTTTTGGTTTTACATTTATTAACCAATTTTTGTTTTATTTTTCGCTGATTGTATTTATGGGGTTGCCTGCACGTGTGCGTGTTTGCGTACTTGACTCTATGCTCATTTCCTTAATTAAACACTTGTTTCATGGTCTGTTGGGCAATCGCATAAAGCCAAACGTTGAAAGATATATTTAAAGTAGAGAAAAAATGGCAAAGATTAGCAAAAAAAAAAAAAAAAATCAAGCTGATGAAGCTCATTTGCAGAAATAATGATCGAACATCAAAAAGTGTTTATTAATTAAAGATTATGTAAAAACGATCAACTGCAATTTTGTATGCTTGCCAAGTTCACTACAAAGTTGCTTAATCATTACATTTAAAAAGCAAAGTTTAATTTATTCCACGAAATTTATGGCTTGCAAATTATTTTTGAAAATAAATAACCATTGCCAGGCAGTATTTTGTATTAAATATATTTTAAATTGTTGCATTTTTTTACACCAGGAATTATTAAGGTTGAGGTTTGATCAGTCAACAAAATAATCCTTTACTTTTTGTGTGTTTTAAATGATAAAAAATTTGATAAAATAGGTTTTTATACCCTTACTAATAGGGATCTTTACTTCCTCCCTTACATATCGTGACACCACTCAAAGTTTTCATTCTCTTCCCCGACTTGCGTGTGTAGTAGCTTCCAGTTTAACCCCTCTTCTTGTTTTTCCATTAACTGGCTTGTATCTGGCAGTTGCCATCTATAACAAATAAATTCATGGCTAGACCCATTAAAAACTTATTATAGTTTTTGTGTGCCACTCTTGTTTTATTGTCCATTGTCGACTTGAAACCTGAAGTTGGAGTTTTCCCAGCCATCATCCAGTCAGAGAAGAAGCCACCCACTAAGCATGGGAAAGCTAAGGAGTAATTTTCATAATTTTGCACTCCAACACCTTTGCTCCCTTCTGTTTGAGAAGCCTCCGGGGGAATATACATAAGTCTCGGCTCGTTATGGAATTTACAGATTTACATACGGCTCTTCTTTTGTAGTCACTGGGCGAGCTGTGAGCTGGAACCTCAAATTAAAATGCCACTAATTATGGCAATTTGTTATTTGCAAAAAAGCAAGCTCCGGCCAACGCCTATGATTCCCGCCTTCTCTTACTTTTTAAGCTTTGTTTTTGTGTGACTTCAGCAATGGCAACCATTAGCAATATCAAAAGTTTATTAGCGAAAGGCAGGAAAGGAAGGGGCAGGGGCAAACCCTCACGCATAAGTAGGCGTACATAAAAAAATGAAAATTATAAAAGGTAAAATAAAAGAATAAATACTTCGTCGTCTTAAGTGCGTTGAACATACATTCATTGCCGAAGGCCAAACATGCTCTTATACACGCATATCGAAATATGTTCACTTTTATTATTTATTTATTGTTTTTTATATATTTTTTTTTATATTTACTCCCTTATCCTCATCCACAAGCTTATGCCCACTTCAGTTGGAACCAGGTGATGATTTGCTATTTGGCGGAAAGAGAGGGGACTTGACTCGTTTTGCCAAGGAAAAGGTTAACGCGGAGTATGTGTACATGTGCTACAAATTGAAGGCTTTTTCTGATAGTACCCTTTAAAACTGAGGTTTTTTGGCCGTAACAAGAAGTTGGTAATAAATTACATATATATTTTATCTTTGTATAAATTATTTTTGTAGTTTAATGGGTTAGTTTTTGCTAACTTTTTGTTAAAGTAAAAATTCCAGATACCATCTGCTGCTACTTCGATTTATCCGCCCTAAAGCATACATATTTAATTATATTTTTAATTGTGAGAGTATAAAGAATTCTTTTACCCAAATTCAATGTTATTTCCATTCCTTCATTTTTATAGGCTACCCGCGAAGCTTTTCATTTGCTGTTCCCCTTCGTTTTCTCATGATCCCAGCCAAAAAACACAAAAAGAAGGAAGATTCACCAAGCGGGAAAAGGGAACCAGGGGAACCAAGGGGCTGTTGAGGGTTAAGTATTGGCATTTCCGACTGGGAGACCCGAGACTTAAACTCAAATTCAGAGACTCTCGCAGTCAGAGTCACAATCGAACTGGGGAACTCAAGAGACTTGGGCCAAGACTCGATCCAAGTTTCAACTTGCAAACCGACGGCCTGGCAATCAAAGCCAGTAAATCTACACCAGAGCAAAACCCAGCAACCCAGCAACAACAATGAGAGCAATATTTGTGCTCATTAAGCGTAACTGACACACGAAGTTTTTTGGAGGGTTTCTTCATTTCGCAAGTCGCCAAAAACTACGCCAACGGGGGGACAGAGAGTCTTTGTTTTGTTTTTTTTTTTTTTTGTAGAGGCTGTGACTCAAGATCTTACCCCCTCTGTCCTCTGTTCTCTCCCAGAGAAGAGAGAAGCTGCTGTTGCATTGTTTTCTATGCCCTTTCAAGGAGTACTTGGGTTTTTAGAAACAATCAAAGTTTTGAGGGGTGTTTAAGCCTCTTTTTTGGTTAATTTATAAATTATAAATAGAATTATAAATTTAAATTAAACATCTTCTTAATATATATAGCAAAAATAAGTGTATTTCCCATTTCCCAAATCTTATGTAGCCTTTCTTTCCATTACTGCTGTTTCTCCCTTTTTTTCGCTTTGCATTTTCGTTTTGCTTTTCGGCAATTTGAGGCCCCCCAAACGGGCAGAGAGCGATTGCTATTATTTTGAGGTAATTCGATGATTTACAACTGTTGCCGTGTTTTGTAAGTTTTCCTTCCAGAATGCCACAGCACAGATCCCACTCCGCTCTGTCTGTCTGTCTGCCTGGCTGTCCAACGGATCTGAGAGTGCAACAATGAAGGGCCAGGGCCCAACCTCGGCCAGGCCCTCGCCACATTCTTTTGTTATTTTGCGCAATTTTTTGTCCATTGGTTGGGTTTCTTCTGTAATTTCTTGTATGCCCCAAAGATCTGAATGGGTTCGGTTTTGGCATTGGGGAAGTGGTTTGCTTGGTTGGTGGTGGTTGTATGTACCTTTGTCTTTTTCGCCTGCTGCGTGTAAATTCCTTTCTTCCTTCGCGGGAAACTCACATTTCACACCTGTTGTCATTATTTTCTCCCCTTAAAGTGTATGGTTATACGGATCTTCAAGTTGACAGCCTAAATAGCTATAAAAAAAAAGAAGGAAAACACAGGGGGAGAGACCCTTCAGTTCTAGGCCATATGTCAGTCCTTTGAGCTGTAACCGATATGCAGATGTTCGCTTAGAGGAATTAAAATAAAATTGATTACTTACAACGCAGTTTGAAGTTATAAACCCTTTTCTAGGGGTTTATTATGGCTTATAGGGGAGACGGCGAGGCAAAACAAGAATTTCTAGAGGCGAAATAAAGGGTTAAATATAGAGAACTTATGGGTTTCTCATTATATTTTGTATAAGGTATATTTATTCTATAATATGTAATATAATAAAATAACTGCGTACTTATAGAAAACCCTCTAGAAACCCCCTTGGAAAAAATATAAATAGTTCTTCTGCGCCACTAATAACTAAGCCATTACCAGCAGTCAAAGAAAACACCTTTAAAATGGAAATAAAAGACCAAATTACCATAATCACAATCATGTCAAGCGATGAAGGCTCTGCAACATTTCAATTTCCCTGCCCCAGACTGGCTGCCACATCCATCAAAGCATGACCAACAATTTCACTTTCGAGATTCAAATGCGACGATATGCGATTTCGAGTGCATCGGGGGCTGGGCTTTCGGTTTCCAAACCAGAAGCGGAAGCCTCCGTTTAAGTCAACGCACACGAGTCACCATCTGTGGCGATTAGACGCTTCAGCGCCATCCACCCAACCGATCCGATCCCAGCCAGAAACCAGAGATCCAAGACATATTCCCTATGGGAGACAGAGAAAAAAATTATTGTGAATGTATTTGAATAAGAAAATGTCTTATAAAATATGTAGAATGAATAATAAAAGGGTATTTTGATATTGAAGCAATAAAGCTAATTTTGATGTGTAACTGATTTCTTGAATATAATTTAAACCTGATAGAGCTAAGACATAATTATGTTTTTTCGCTATTAAACATGTTTTTGTATTTAAAATTATTAAGTTTAGAAAATATTTACGAACCTATTTAATTTAACATAACTAAACCTTGACCTTTTTGAACTTGCAAACTCATAAAAAAGTTTGCACGTCTTGATAATTATGTCCTAGGCCAAAGACAACTTAATTTAAAAAACATGACTTAATTCAAGAAAGCAATTATGGTAAAAATCCCACAAAAATACCCACAGATATTCGTATACCTTTTATTTTTTCTGACAAAATAGGCAGAAGCACCATATATTTCATAAGAAATGAAACAGACATTAATTTAGGTATTCCCATGTTTAACAATTACCCATTTAATCTGAAAATGAGAAATTTGAGCAAAATATTATGTTTTTTAAATGCCATTTTCCCATTTCTGGCGGTGTGCCCGGCGACATTTTGGCGACGCTTGGTTGCATTTTGTTGAGCACTCCGTGGCGAGGACGTTGTAAGTATGTGGCTCGTGTGGCATGTCATGGCTCCAGTGGCGCGATAAATGCTCATTTCGCTTTCTATCAGCGTCTCGCGGCAGTCTAATGGAGGTTTAATTATGCTACACTGGCGGCGTGCCCTCGTCTGTCGCATAAATTACACCGAGCAATGCCTTGATTTATTGTTTACTTACAGTTTCTGTTTTTTTTTTTGCCTCTCCACTATAAATTTTTGCTAATGCCTTGCCCGTTTTTTTTTTTTTTGTATGTTTATCTTGCAGTGACTTGACAATATGGCGCTGAGGTCGTAGACTCCGAGTGAGTAGATTAAGGCGAGGGCCAACGACGACGGGGCAGGAAAACACCGAAAAGACACCGAAGGCAAACAAGGAACCAACACAAAAATGTCCGGCAATCAACAACAGCAGCAGCAGCAACAACAACAACAACAACTACAGCAACCACAACAAAAGTCATTAACCAACACGGCAGCAACAACATCAGCAACTACAAACGGAGCAAGCACTTTAAACAATAATTTGATAAAAATAAATAGCGTTGACAAAATAATAGGCAAAGCCCAGGCAGCGGCGCAGGCAATTAACAAACATCAGCAGCAGCAGCAGCAGCAACATATCCATCAGAGACGCTCTTTGTTACCAGGAACGACAGCAACATCGGCAACGGCAGCTACAACTCAGCACCAGCAACACTCAACGCAGCAACAAAGCGGAACGCCAACGCCAGCGGCGCAGTCGCCAGCCCAAAAACAGCAGCAGCAGCAGCAGCAGCAATCACACCAATTGCAGACCGTGGCCACAATACACCAGCAGCACTCCACGCAGCAGCAGCAGCAGCAGCAGCATCATCATCAGGCATTGACTTCCCGCCTGCCCATCCAACAGCAATCGGCTAAAGAATTGCCTAATCTTGCTAGCCAGCAGCAACATCAGCAGCAGCAGCAGCAGCAACAACAGCCGCAGCAGCAGCCTCCGCAGCAACGTCGCAGCTTCTACCAGTTGCAACAGCAGCAGCAATCTCTGCGCAGCCCGCAGCTAAAGACACCGGCTCCCGCCCACTCCATACCGCCGAGGTACCAGCCACCCCCGCAGCCAGGAACCGGGATACTAAAGCCCCACTTGCCCATCAAGTATCCGCCGGATATACCGCAGCTATCGAGCATCTACATACCCGACTCCATCAAGCAGCAGCAGCATTCGCGCTATCTGCAACACCAGACGGGAGCGAAGGTCGGACAGGGACAGGCACAGGATATGCTGAAGTTTGTGCGCAAGCCCGACCAGGAGCACCCATCGCCCAATGCCTCGGTCACGTCCAGCGGCACGGGAATACCCTCAACCAACGGTGGTGGCCGATTGACTGCCGAACAGAATCGTCAGCTGCAGTCGCTGGTCAATGAGTTGCGAGCATTGAAGGAGCAGAACCAGCGTCTGCTGGACGACAACCAGGAGTTGAGGGATCTGTGCTGTTTCCTCGACGACGATCGACAGAAGGGTCGTAAGCTGGCCAGGGAGTGGCAGCGATTCGGGCGATACACGGCCAGTGTGATGCGCCAGGAGGTGGCAGCCTATCAGGTGGGTGTAGGAGGTGCTAAACCGTCAAGAATTCTTAAACTAATCTTATTTTAAATATATTTATTTTCCAGAATAAACTACGTCAGCTGGATGATAAGCAACAGGAGCTAATCACCGATAATTTGGAGCTCAAGGAGCTCTGCCTGTATCTGGATGAGGAACGAGCTCATGTGGCAGCCAATGCGCTATGCGCGGGTTGCGGTGCCGCCACTAGAAATGCTCTGCGCGATGACGGCGATGGCTCTAGTTCCAGTACCAATGCCGACGAGACCATTACCGCGTTGAGGAACTATGCAGAGCAGCGGCAACTGCCACAGGTGAGCGTGGATCTGTAAATCTTTTAAAAAAGTAAATAAAATGGTTCTGTTTTAATTTTTTGTTCAGGATCTACGTCATGCCCACACGCTGAACGACCAGACGCTTCAGTACGTGCGCTCTCTGGAGCGACGCATCCAGCAGCTGGAAGAAGAGCGCACCACGCCAACGGCTCATCTGCAGACGACGACGACAACGCCCACGCCACAGAATACGCCCACGCCAATGGCCACATCTGCAGCAACACCAACACCCACAGCACCAGCCAAATCAGCACCCTCGCCGCACCACCACCAGCAGCAGCAGGCACAGCATCAGCATCATCCACAACAGACGCAGCAGCAACAGCAGGACATTGTGGCCGCTGCAGCGGCAGCAGCTGCGGCTATCCAACTGCCAGAACCGATTGCCGGCCGCCCCGAAGCGGTAGTGCGTGCCCTGCAGGTTCTCGAGGTGCGGGAACAGCTGGAACGCGATCGTCTGGGCAATTTGGCTGGCAGTGCTCTCGACCAGATGGATGATGGCGAGAAGGCGCTGGTGCGGGAGATGTGCAACGTGGTCTGGCGCAAACTGGAGGGCAGTCCCCATGGACCAGCGGCACTAGAGCCGCTTTAAGCGAACGAGAAAATATATAGAGAGAAAAGCGGATGCAACCTAAACCGGGCTAACACCTAGACTCTAATGTTTAATGCTAACTTATGCCGTAATATTTAACCCTAAACATTGTACAAAGCTCAAACCACAACCTAAGCTTAAGCTAAAGCAACCGACAACAAGGCGAAAGAATACTCAAATAATATTTGGCATGCTCCAGCAACTGATTTATATGGGAAAATGAAGCGATTATTTAATGTAAAACCATTTAGAAAACATTGCTAAACTTGTAACCCTTTTTAATTGTGTATTTTAAATTACTATGTTCATATATCTTGCAATTCAGCTTCCAAATCGAGCTTTAACTGGTCTTAAAGCTGTACGATTTGGATGCGAATCGATAGCAGTAGCCCGATGACTCCACGAAAATCAAATAATCAACGCAATTGTTGTTTATTTTCGATTTGGATTGATATATATATTTTTTTTGTATTGGATGATCACTCTTTTTAATTAGTTTGTAACTCTACGGATCAGTTGATGGGGTATACTCATCATTATTTTATTTTACCTTTTATAAACTTTGACTGTTATTTTTGAATATGCCAAGAGGTCAACAACTTTCAATGAAAAATTTGCTAACTCGAAATATACAATGCAACAAATATTTCCAAAACTCATCAATGGTGCTTATTTGATTGGTGATTCGTGATTCGTGGGATATATCCAAATGTAGAACGCTGATTCACTGCTACACTGCTGGCCCCCAAGAAAATATCTTCATTCTGTAATAGATCTGGCTAAGCGCATTACACGCCTTTGTTGTTGCTGCGCTTTCTACGCTTTGCTGGACCTTACATGATCGCTTACCTACTCACATACATTTGTATATATATATATATGGACGTGTTTTTCGAGACAAACGTAAATTACCGCAGAGCTGTTTAACCTGATTTTTCTTGGCCAATTTGCCCATATCACATTCATTCAGAAAGATCGCCGCTTCTGGGACAGGATGATGCAGCAAGAAATTGCACACACAAACTGCAAGCCAACCCACTTTTGGTTCTCGTTTTGTATACACTTTCGGGGGTGGGTACTTTAATTTTAGCAGCAAGTTTGTAAATTTTATATTTTTAATTCATATCTTGATCAGTATTGCTAATTTTGTGGCTTTTATTTTGGAATCTTAAAGGAAAAGTGTTACGCAAAACTAAATTATTAAATGCAAGGGAATGTTATGATTATAATACTAATTCTAGGATTTAGATATATTATTTTATATATTTTTATTTGATCCGCGACCATATTTAAAAGTTCTCAGCAGTTTTTTTTTATGAACTTCCAAGAGTATACAAAAATTAGGTATAAAAAGCTGTTTAAATTCGTTTTCATCATTTTAAGAATCTTAGTTTTTCAATTGCTTATGGAAATATAGTTTTATAAACTGTGTAACAAAGTCGTCTTTAAGTATTTTATTCATTCATTGTCCGTGGATGCCGCGGTCGCGCCTCAGAGCTTCGAGGCGCGAACATGTGAGTTTTAAATTTACTGTCATTAAATATGCAACCTTTCCTTGGGTTTATTTTCATTTTATTTTATTCTTATTTTCGCTGGTGAGGATTGGCTCAAGCGGGATAAGAATCAGTTGAGAAGCGTGAGAAAAATTAAGGAACAACTTAATGTGAGAGGAAAATGTGAATATAAATGAAAATATAGGAAAAATTAAAAATAAGTAATACATAAATTATAATAATAATTATTAAATCATCAACCAAAAAGTTTATTTTAAACTTTTGCTCAAAATCTAAAAAGAATATATTTATTTCAAGCTAGAATTAAGTTATCTATAAGGATAACAATAAGGATTTACAAGGAAGGAACAAAAATAAGTTAAACCTTTAATTTTTTTATATTTATTTCCCTCTATACTCTTCCATCTGAAATGTGGGACGTTTGCTCTCAATACTTGACACACTTTGGGTTCCCCGCGCAATCAGAGCCCCCGTCTAAATGGAACATTACACCGCCGAAAATAGCAAATAAGCGGAGATTATTGGAGAGAAACGACTGGGAAAAGCAGTTCCAGACACAACCGCTAAGTCAGCCGAGTCAGAGTCTGACTCTGACTCTGAGTAAGATCCAGCAGCATCCGCGCATCTCGGAAGATGGAGACGGGCGCACTTTTCATCCAACATCGCAGCGAAACGCACGCGCGAAAAAAATAATCGGAGTGCGCTGAAAACGACGAAGTAGAAGGAAGGAGTCGTCGCATCTGAACACATGGCATGGATGCGGACATGGACATGGAAGCCATAAAAATGCTGTCGTCGAGCCATGAATATGCCAACCAGTCCAACTCCGAATCCAAATGGAATGCAGCCGCGCTATTACGACGCTGGATTGGAATAACCAACAAAAACATCAGGTTCAGTGCGAGAAAAAAGAAAGTTATTGGAGCCGGTTGCGGCAACCGTTCTACTGGCCATGTCCACCTCCAAGCCCCACTACCCTTCTCGCTCCTCGCTGCACTTTGCATACTGATCTTCCAGTTGAGCTTGACGCCATCAGTGCGCTCTGTGTCGCCGGACAACGAGACAACAGCTTGGCCGCCCATGCATCATTATGATATTTGGGACGATCACTTGGCGGAGTCGGGCGAACGAGATGAGGCTTTAATTAGCCATGAGGGGGACTTTGAGCTGCAAACAGAGGCACAGCAGGAGCTGGAGATGCACCATTATCCAGACATCTCTGATGGGAGCTGGAATCAAACAATCAGCAGGCAGGGAAAAGGTAAACAGTAACTCAAAGTATTAATAATATAATAAATATAATGCCTTACCTTCTCGCCTCTCCAGTAATCCATCTATTCCCAGTCCCCGTCGATGGGGACTGTATGTCCGACGATAATCGTCGCATGGGCAACTGCCTTAATGCCTACGAGTGCCGACAGAAGGACGGCCAGGCTCGGGGTGAGTGCGCCATGGGATTCGGTGTCTGTTGCGTATTCCTAGCCAACTGCAATACCACCATCGCCAACAACATCACCTATATCGTGTCACCGGGATTCCCCAGCTTTATGCCCAGCAACTTTACTGGCTGCCGCTTGAGGGTGAAGATGATGAGCGATGATATAAGCCAGGTGCGGATAGACTTCCATCACTTTACATTGGGTCAGCCCAATCGCAGGACTGGAGTCTGCGAGGGAGATGTCTTTAATATAGGCGGAGGACCCGGTGGAAATATTTCGATTTGTGGCCAAAACAGTGGACAGCATTGTAAGTTTGTGAGATAAATGAAAAGATTTATAGGAATTCTTCATTATATTCCAGTATACTACGATGTCGGAGCTCGGGTCTCGCCACGGCAATCCACTTTGTACGGAAGCCTACGTCCCGTGGATGGAACCAATAACAGCTCTGCCAATGCCACCTCAACGGGCGGAGATCGCTTTGTGGACATCAATCTTAATCTATCCAATCGCTTTCTACCCTTGCGAATTTGGGAGATGAGTGTAACTCAGATACCTTTCAGTCAGCGAGCTCCAGCCGGATGCCTGCAATATCACACCGGAACTGAGGGCGTCATGCAGACCTTTAACTATGGCGAAAATGGCCGGCATCTGGCCAATCAGAACTACAGAATTTGTGTACGCCAAGAGCTGGACATGTGCTCGATTATGTACCAGCCTTGCGATGAGCAATCCTTTCGGATTGGCGGTGGTGGAAGAATGGCAACGCGAGCTGGTGAAGTACCAACGGGAACACAGGGAACAGCTACCTTGACTCCTACACAGCTGGCACAATCGGATGCTGCGAGCACGGCTTCAACATTGGTTAATGGAGCAATGACCACAGCAGCACCCACGACCAGTACATTGATGCAAATGCTGGCCAACATGGCAAACTCCACAACCACCAGTCTGATGTCCATGATGTCGGGCAATGCCAGTTCCGCTGCATCTCCATCGTCCGCCGCTGCCGCCGCCAGCAGTAGCAGCAGCAGCACGGCCGCAATGAGCACAATGACAACATCAACCACACCAACACCACTGCGTTCCAGTACACCAGCTTCTAATTCCTCATCAGCTCCATCATCCTCGCCGGCCAGCGACGACGTGGAGGGCTCTGGCGGCGAGGACGGGACAGCTGGGGATGACGACGACGATGGAGGCTTCCTATTCTTCCGAAGTCCACCCACAACCGAGGAGCCGGGCGTTTCGCGACGTCCACGTCCGGTGAGTGGTGGCTTCGATATCCTGGGCTTCATTCGCAATGCCTTCGATTTGCAGTTGCGCCGGCGACGACGACGCCAGGCCCGCCAGTTCTTTAGCACCTGTTCGGACAGGATAACGATGCCGTGTATCATTGAGGATTTCATAGGCACGGGGCTGGGTCCGCTGCCCGGCTGCGAGCCCATCCATTGCGGTGCCCAGTTCTGCTCCTCGGGTGTATGGCCTTGTCGCATTGAGAGCACAGTGACTCCATTCTACATAGGAGTTCATTTCGGCAACGGTTTGGGTGCTGGCAAGGCGAATGCTGAGGACAATGTGGGAGCCTGTTTGCGTTTCTCCCAAGTGCAGTGCATGTAGACGTTCGTTTCGTTTTAGAAAGTGGGGAAAGATGGATTGGAAATTGATGAATATATTTCAATAATTTAAAATGTGTTCTCTGTATCCAAATTATTTATTTATACACCAGCCTTATGGTATTTTTAATGACTTTTGAAAATGAGATTTTACAAAACATAATCGAAGGATGGATTATAAACTTAAAGTCTATATAAAGACTGTGTTAGTAGTATTCAATCACCCAATTGAGGCACCTATATATATTTGTCAAAAAATACTTCGTTATATACATTTCTTTGATGATAATGTGGAAGGTTTCCCTTCAACTAGGAATACATTTGGGAGTCGGACTAAATCGGAGTAATCTAACATTGTGTTCATTTTGATAATTCGCTAGATTAGATTTCTTTTCTTTTGATCGATTTTGTTTTCCTTATATGTTTAGCTTATCGAATTAAATGATTACCAATCGGTTTGTATAAATGTGATGTGTTGTGCGAGTAAATAAAAGCTTCATTTGACTGAGCTGAGTTCAAGAGCTCTGTGCTGTTTCGTTATGTACGTTTTGTGCGAGCTGCTTATCGCTTGGAATGCCTGGATTGCCATAAATAAGCAAATAACATACAAAGTTCAACAAAAATTAGTTTGCAACATAAAAAAAGGCTATTCCCAGGGCAATTATGATTCTTTGGTTATCAGCGGGCGACCACCATTATGATTATGATTAGTTTAGAAATACTCGCCAGATGCCTTATAGGCTCGCGGGCAGTTCTGTTCGGCGTACTGGGCGTAGGCGCTTTTTGTGCCTCGCTTTATCTTCAGCGTGCTCGAGTGCTTGTTCCACACATGCACCACATATGAGTCCTTGGTGAGGGTCATTGTCTGGGGTAGCTTTTCGGGTTCGAAAAAGTCCCGCCACTGTTTCCATGGTACGGCATAGAAAGCCTCACGCCCGAATACCTTAAAGCCTAGGCAGCGCTTGTGATCCTTTTGCATCACTTCTATGTTCTTTGTGCCGCAGATTTTCTGCGCCACACGAGTTATCACTCCAGGTCCATTGTTGCCCCAATCCTTGCCGTCGAAGTTGAGCTGGAAATCGCGCAAGCACGACTCCGCAATTTCGTGGCCAAAGCCCGTGGCCGCCAGGCTCATTACGCCCGCCGCCAAATGAGTATTAGACTCAGCCCCTGTATAATTGGGCGGCACCTCCTCCATGTTACGCAGCACCACCACATCCATGTCTAGATAGAGACCGCCGTAGCGATAGAGCGTGAGATAGCGCAGGAAATCCGAAATATGCGAGAACAAATAGCTGGCAGGAGACAGGAGATATGGATGCAGAAAGTATGTGTAGAAGAATTATCTTAACTTACCTTGATAAAAACAAGCTACCGTCCTTAAGCCACTCCTCGATGGGTGTTCCGGCAGCGTAACTCCAGAGATTCAGTCGTCGCAAATGCACATTGCTGTAGCTTAGGATGGCTTCAACCAATGGCTGCGTATTGCTACTATTGCTCCCTCCTCCCTTTGAGATTCTATATGTTGGGCCGGCGAACAAGACAAAAACCTGGAAATTCGGATTATGCAACGCCGCGGACTCGATTGCGCAGGCCTGGCGGGCGGTGAGTTCCATTAGCTTGTACCGCCTGGTCTCTGTTTTCTGGCAGCTAGTCTCGTGAAAGAAGATGCTGCGTCCCGGCACGGGCTTCGGCTCTGCCAGCAGCACATCCTCCAGCAGACTGGCGTCCAAGTCTCCGCCCGGCGACTGGGTCGCCATTCCTTTTGTGTCCATGAAACATAGCTGGTTCTCATTTGTCCAGTTGTATGTGAGCATGATACCCCCGAAGAGCAGTAGAAGCAGGAGTAAGAACAGGACACGCAGTCTTCCATTGTGCAGAAAGCGCGCCATCAACATGGGCACGCGCAGGATCATGGCGAGGCGATCTGAGATAATACGAAAGACAGATAGCTTTAGACAGTCGCTGACAATGTGCCACCGACACTTACTGTAGGGCCGCGGTTAGTCAGTCATCGCTGTCTTTGTTCAAGTAAACACCGCTTGCTGATAAGAACAATTTTTCTCGGTGGAAAAAATGTTTACCGATGCGGGTTTTGCAAAAATATAAGACCACAACAATGGTTGAACAGTGTGACCAGGCTGCGTCACAGAAATCCCTTAAATTGAGGTCCTAGGCGGCAATACAACCCAGTACCACAGGTGGCATGCATTATATGTCTTATATATCCAAATATATGTAGTGAGTAATTACCTAGTAATTGAAGATTGTACACAAATTAAAACCTAGTATAACATTAAAAATAAATCAAGCAATTAAAGCAATTACCATGTACCAATTACAAATAAAAAATAAAGAAAATAAATAAAAACAAAAAATGTCTTTTTATGAAAAAGTAATCTAGTAAGAAGTCAAGTGACTAAACTTAATTTACAATAAAATAGTTCATGTTAGTAATTATGAAAGTAATAAGTTCACTAGTTCGCAGCTCGCAAAGGTGGTCAGCCCTGTTCCACAGAATTTGCAGGAGGCGGCAGCCCCTTATTAAAATGCGGTACATTTTTGCAGTATTCGAGCAGCGGTCACACTGGCCATAAGCGGCATTGAGAAAGAATTTTCCAAATTTTTTCAATAATCGTGTATTGGCCGGCCCACTCAACGACCGGTAGACGTAGCCACGCTTTCACCTCTTAACCATATAGCAAAATAGTGAAATGAATGTTCCTCCTAGCGTTGGCAATGGAGGAGCGCCGCCGGGTGGCCGGGGCATGGGATACACGCCGCCGACTGCCATAGTGCCACAGTTTCCGCCGCCCGGATTCGCTGCCCCGCCCCCGCCTGAGTTGGCGGCAGCGTTTGGCGTGATGGCTTCCAACACGGAGTGGACGGAGCACAAGGCGCCGGACGGAAGGCCGTACTACTACAACCAGAACACGAAGCAGAGCTCGTGGGAGAAGCCCGAAGCCCTGATGACGCCCGCCGAGCTGCTGCATAACCAGTGCCCCTGGAAGGAGTACCGGTCGGACACGGGAAAGGTCTACTACCATAACGTCGCCACAAAGGAGACTTGTTGGGAGCCTCCGCCGGAGTATGTGGACATGAAGGCTAAGGCCAAGGCGGAAGAGTAAGCGAATCTTGCGGAAAGTCTAAGAAAAATACTCAAAATTACCTCATTTCCATTGCAGAGCGGCAGCCGCCGCCAAGGCCGTGGCGGCCATGACCTCCTCCAGCTTGGCGGGCATGGTTCCACACGCTGCTCTGGCCAATATTCTGCCAGCAGCGTTGCCCGCAGCCCCCAGGATACCCACACCCGAGATTCACTCGCCCGTGACGCCGAGCAGTAACGAGAACTCATCATCTGCCATGGACCAGGCAATGGCGGCCACTTTAGCGGCCATCGAGGTGCCACAACAGAATGGTAAGCACGGCTCCAATGCTCCTAATTCTCACTGCTTTTAACACTCGACTTTCACTTTTAGCCAAGAAAGACGACAAGTCGGAAGGCACGGTGGTGTTCAAGGATAAACGCGAGGCCATCGAGGCGTTCAAGGAGCTGTTGAGGGATCGCAATGTGCCCTCGAACTCCAACTGGGATCAGTGTGTAAAGATCATATCAAAAGACCCCCGCTATGCTGCCTTCAAAAACCTGAACGAACGCAAGCAGACCTTCAATGCCTACAAGACGCAGAAGCTGAAGGACGAGCGGGAGGAGTCGCGCCTGAAGGCCAAGAAGGCGAAGGAGGACCTGGAGCAGTTTCTCATGTCCAGCGATAAGATGAACTCGCAGATGAAGTTCTTTCGGTGCGAAGAAGTGTTTGCCGGGACGCGGGCATGGACGGTGGTGCCGGAGGCGGATCGGCGGGATATATACGAGGATTGTATATTTAATTTGGCCAAACGCGAGAAGGAGGAGGCGCGGCTATTGAAAAAACGAAACATGAAGGTTCTCGGCGAGCTGCTGGAGTCCATGACGTCCATTAACCATGCCACCACCTGGTCAGAAGCTCAGGTGATGCTTCTGGACAACGCCGCCTTTAAGAACGACGTGACGCTGCTGGGAATGGACAAGGAGGATGCGCTCATTGTATTCGAGGAGCACATACGGACCCTGGAGAAGGAGGAGGACGAGGAACGCGAGCGGGAAAAGAAGCGGATGAAGCGACAGCAGCGCAAGAACAGGGACTCATTTCTAGCGCTTCTGGACTCGCTGCACGAAGAGGGCAAGCTCACCTCCATGTCGTTGTGGGTGGAGCTGTATCCCATTATATCCGCCGATCTTCGATTCTCCGCCATGCTTGGCCAGAGCGGGTCCACGCCCTTGGATCTGTTCAAGTTTTATGTCGAGAATCTGAAGGCTCGTTTCCATGACGAAAAGAAAATCATTCGAGAAATTCTCAAGGAGAAGACATTTGTGGTTCAAGCAAAGACCTCCTTCGAGGATTTTGCGACGGTTGTGTGTGAGGATAAACGGTCGGCCAGCCTGGATGCGGGCAACGTAAAGCTCACCTACAACTCTCTGCTGGATAAGGTAGTTATTTTAAGATACTATCCATGAATTCCTTCTTAAATTATTTTATTTTCCAGGCGGAGGCCATCGAAAAGGAACGCATGAAGGAGGAGGTGCGTCGGTTACGAAAACTGGAGAATGAGATCAAGAACGAGTGGCTGGAGGCAAACGTTTCGGTGGCTGAACCCTATGACAGTGCCAAGAAGCTGGTGGAACACCTGGAGGCGTTTGCTTTATACGAAAAGGAAATCGGTGTGGAGAAGATTTGGGAAGACTTTATCAAGGAGAGCGAAGATGCGTGCAGTCATCATCACTCGCGATCACGGAAATCGAAGAAGAACAAAAAGCACAAGAAACGAGTAAGGTCCACGTCTCGATCAGACATTGAGAACGAGCTGGTAGAAGGTCTTAAGTCAAAGCGAAGACGCTCCAAGTCAAGATCGGTAAGCAAACTAAAGCCAATTTGTTACTATTAACCTTAGCTAATCGTGTGTCTTGACTACAGCATTCCCTTAGCTCGATTGGCAGCATCGACAGTGAAAAACTGCTAAAGAAGAAAAAGAAGCGCAAGAACAAACTGCGAGGCGTAAGTAGCAAAGCATTTATCCATCAAAGAAGAGATTTAACATTATAATGACCTTCATTTCAGTCCTCCTGCGAGTCGGATATAGCTGGCAATCTAACGCCCGGCACACAGGCACTCTTGCAGAACGACTCCAACTCACACTCGCCGGCCAAGAAGAAGAAGAAGGAGAAGCGAACCAAGAAGGATAAGGATGGCAAGCGGCATAACCGGCATAGCAATCGTTCCGCCACGCCCCTCAGTCCCGCCCAGTCCGTGGAATCGGCGGGGTCTCGCAACGAAGAGCTGACATTAAGTGACGGCGAGCTGGAATCAAAGCGAGCTGCCCTGCTGGCCCAACTGAGCGAGCAGCTGGACGAGTGACCAAGCGGGCGGCAGGCGTTGAGCCTCAGTCGACATAGACAGCGTGTGGTGCCCTCCAGCTCGAGCTAAGAAGGGGAAAGCCAGCAGAGGCAGCAGCAGCAGCAGCAGCAGCAACAGCAGGCCACCGACTCAGTAGCCCCAAAAGTCCACTGCTTAGCCACTCAGCCTATGCATGTTAAGATCCAGCCCTGGCCTAGCACAAGCCGCGCAGCAAAACTCTAATGTAATTTCTTAGTTGCTATAAGTTCAATTGTGTAAATGAGAATTAAAGCTAAAAAGTCAGTTTTAAATTATAAAAAAAATAACAAGATTTTGAGTCTCTGCAGTAAAATAAATGAAACAGAATTTAAGTGTATCCCAGATCAGTGTCTATTGGATCCTTTGGCATATTCAAAGGCAGCTGACAGTCTAAATATAAAAATAAGAGTTAAGAAAACCTAAATCTGTTTTTTACTCAATGAATTCGAGAGTTTTGAAATCGGAAAATTAATGAAAATGAATTCGTAATGATTAATATCAAGAGAATTGAAAGAAATATCGAAGAATTATCCTTAAAATTCTAATGTTTAGCCTTTTACATATAAAAAACGAATTTCGACTTAATTTTTGACTATTTTTAATGACATTCTCGACTTAAATCCGTCCGGCAAAGGCGCACAAAATTGGAAAATCAGTTTCTTTGTTGACGTAAAACTAAAACTTGAACTCCTTGTACTTCTTTGTGGTCTTGGCCGGATCCGTTTGCTGGCGCTTGCGCTTCGATTTTTGTCGAGCCACATGTTCGGCCAACATGTCGGATAGATCTTCTTTTTGCAGGTGATTCTGTTGCTCCCGCATCTGCTGCTCATAACGCTGGGCCATAGCGTCATTATCCAAGTCCAATTCGCTGGGATCTAGGGCCAGCTCCACAATGCCCTCACGATCTGTGGTGGACCGAACTGGTGGCTGCTTGTTGGCCCCACCACCACCGCTGACATCGTACACATGCGTAGAGCCCATCATGGAGGCGCCTATGCGGTCTGTGCGCTTCTCAGGCAGCACTTGGTACAGCACTGGGGTTTCGTTGCTAAAGGGAGAGAATATATTGATTAATTGGGTTATTATCTTGACGATGGTGATTGACTTACTCCTCCATCTCGGCTTCGATTTTCTTTTTGCGAAGCTCAATGTTCTCGGGGGTTTCCATGCCAGCAGGTACGCTGGTGAGCCCTGAGGGCGTAACGAGGCCCTCGACTGGCGTAACCAAGCCTGTTTCATCCTGCTGATCGCCAAGGTCCTCGCCGTCCTCCTCCTCCTCTTCGGAAGACTCTTCCGACTCTGATTCCAGTTCGCCCCATTGATTGCGCTCGATGTCAGCCTCATCGATGCCATTCTGGAAACAATTTACCAAAATTAATATTCATTGCCAAGCCCTGAGATACAGATACTTACATCCAAGTCCAATATGTTGGTTCCGAATACATCTCCGTATAGCGGCTTTCCGTTTTCATCCACTGGCGGCTTACCCCAGCCACCGGCATGATAACCGAACGATGTGCCCTCCGGAATGGGGGCATTCAAGCCGGGAATTTTTAGATTTGGATACGAAGGCGGCGGCCCGTAACGCTGCTGGGCAATCAGCCATGGTGGCGGAATCTTGTGCGAGTTGGGGCCCACGGGCATGCCGAGGGCGATGCGCAACTCTTCAGAGAGATCTCCTGGCTTTTTTTCCTTGAGGCGAGTCTCGAATTCCTTGCCCTCGTAGTAGAGATCGCCGTGGATGGTCATGCGCGGCTTGGTCTGCCACTTGAAGAAGGCATCGTGAAGTTTTTGGTAGTCAATATCGATCTTGCCCATCTTGGGACGGACGCGTTCACGCATCTTAGCCTTGAGGGTCTTAGCATCCTCGCGTTCTTGCAGCGACTCCCGCATCTCCATGATTCCGGTCTTCTTGATGAAGGCAGGCAAATCAAAGGGTGGCTTCTCTATGCCCCTCTTGCCCTGCAGATATTTGCGCTTGAAGCACCAATGCCGGGGCACTTGCACTGTGTTCCTGTACGCCTTCAGCTGGACGAGCAACTTGGGATCCCGTGCCGTTACATCGTGCATCTCAACAACATCGGGTCGCGAGACCAACTGCTTCAACTCCGCCACACTGAGACGGGTCAGTTTCTTGAGTTTTCTCTTGGACAGCTTCTCCTTGTCGTCCTTGTGTTCATCGTCTTCGTCACCATCATCATCCTCGTCATCGTTGAGTTTGTCGGCGGCTTTCTTATCCTTTGCCTGGGTATCGGAGTCAAGGGACGATTTATCCTTTTCCGCAGGCTTCGGTTTGTTCTCCAGCTTAAAGATTTCGAAAACGCGGTAGAACTGCCGGTACATGGGTGCCAGATCGGCAATGGTGATCTTTTCGGGCACATATCTGGGCGGGAAGAGTGAAATATGAGACTTTGAAAGGGTTGACCTAGTTTTACAACTTACTCTATGGTCACATCCTCTTCGGCAGGCTCAGCCGTCTTTTTGTCCTTGTCCTTCTCGTCGTGACGATCCTTCTTCTTCCTACTGCGACTCTCTTTGTGCTTGTCCTTCTCCTTCTCCGCCAGCTGTTCTTCATCGCTGCCTGGGGCCTTGGCCTCTTCGTTCTGCTGATCCCCGGCTTCCTGCTCATCCGCTAACTGGGCCAACTGCTGCTGTCGCTCGTACTCCAGCTGCTGTCGCACCTTCCTGTTCTGCTTCTTGCGCTTCTTCTTCTTTTTGTTCTTCTCCGCCTTGCTTTGCTTGCCAGGTTTTTCACCACCATCGCCATTGACATGGTTCTCTGCATCATCATCGCTATCTTCCCCCACATCGGCATCCTCGCCATCCTGCGTGGCGCCTCCGCCGCTGCCGCCCTGCGAATCGCCGTCGATTATGAACTCGGCTGCCCGTTGATCCTTGAGCGCCAACACATCCTCCAGGGCCTTGGGCAGCACCAGTTCGGCGGCAGACTTCTCAGCATCCGCACTGCTGTCTTCAGCGGCATCGCTGGGGGCACTTCCATTTCCATTCCCATTGGCTGCCGCTGCCGCCGCCGCCACATTTTCAGGCTGCTGCTGGTCGAACCGTATAGACATCAGCGGGGTGGGCTGGCCGCCCTTGAAAGAGGGACATTCAATGGAGGAAGCACAGGTTGTGTAATTAACTCACCTCATTGTTAAGCTGGTCCGCCATAATTAAAAATACAATTTATAAACAGCCGAAAAACCACTGCAAAAACATTGATGTTTCTATCGGTGTCGATATCGATTTACCACGTTAGCTGGTCATACTTAAATCGATCACAAGTCGCTCGTAACCTGGCGTTGCCAGACACTTTTAGAGGATGCGATACTTCGGCTTAAAGTTTTCTGAGTGTGTGATTCCCCTTAAAGTACTAACTTAAACTGAGTCATCATGTGACTTGTAATATTTGTGTACGTTATGCCATGCATGAGTTCATATTAAAACGCAATAAAAGTCTTTATCTTTATTTGAGTTTTTTATTTTCCATGGAATTGATAAGAAATATGTTTATTCGGGGAGTCACGCGAATAAAAGCTTGTCAGTTTGACTCATCATGTGTCACTGAACTACGAATTAAAGTTTCTCCACATTTGCTGGCATATTCTGGCTCTATTAATCTGAAACAGGGCCTCAAGCATCTTCCTTTCGTTGTCATCTTGGACGGTGGCGGAGCCGCTGCTCTCTGGTGGGGCGCTCGGTGATGGCTCGTTGTGCTTCCCCTGATCCGCATTCGGCTTCACGTCATTCCTCTGCTTGTTTAATTTAATCTTTTCAGCGTCCGACATTTCACCCTGGCGTTCTCCCGGTTTAAGTATAAATGAATTACGACAACTAAAATTCAGTTACTGAATGACTTTTGAAATTCCTTTATCGTGCACTCTATCGAATAGGTCAAGAAATGACTACTCTATCGAATATTTACTAACAATATTTTGAAAGCTTTAAAACCGAAAAAAATAAGTGTCTTTTGAATTCTATGAATATATTTATTAAGATAATAAATTACTACAAATAAAACAAAGTAATTAATATCAAAGTTAAAGCATATTATTTATTGCATGGCATCATGTTAAATACATATACATAAGTTGCGCAACATATAGAATAGATAAGATAAGAAATATTTTATATAGGGAATCCCCTTAAAATACTTGAAGATGCTTTTATATGTTACTTCGAATTGAAAATATTCCACATTTGCATTGCTTCTAGGTCTCGCTTATATTTAAACATGGCTTCGAGATACTTTCTTTGGTTGTCGTCTTGGGGGTTGGTGGTGCCGCTGTTTTCTGCTGGGACGCTCGATGTCGGCTCGTTGTGCTTCTTCTTCTCCACATCCGTCTTCAAGTCATCTTGGACGGAAGTGGTGCCGCTGTTTTCCCTGGGGGTGCTCGTGTGCTCCACCTTCAAGTCCTGCTTCACGTCGTCCATCTTCTCGTTTACTTTTGTCTTCTCAGCGTCCGACATTTCACTACGGCGTTTTACCGCTATATGTTTCAATTAATTTGGATTACCGCCTTTTATCCCTGCTTGGTCGTACAGAATATCGAATAGATTATGAAATTATTGACTTATCGAATATTTATTAACCATATTTTGCAAGCATGAAAAACCGCCAAGAAATAAGAGTGCCTTTCAGATTCTCTGCCTTTATAGAGAATAACAAATTACTTTAAATAAAATAAATTATTTAAGGTGAAAGATTAAGCATATTATTTATTGCACGGCATGCTATTATACATATATAAGTTGCGCAACCTATAGAATAGATAAGATAAGAAATATTTCTTGTAGGGAATCCCCTCAGAATACTTCAAGATGCTCTTATCGGTCCGAGTCAGCAATTATTTCGAATTGAAAATACTCCACATTTGCGATGCTATTTGTGCTTGCTGTAATCTAAACATGGCTTCGAGGTACTTTCTCTGATTTTCGTCTTGGGTTTGGGCGGTGCTAACATTTACTGTAGAAGGCTTGGTTGGGGTTCCTTGATCCACTGACGGCTGGACATTCTTCTGCTCTTCGGCCGGCACATCGCCTTTTATTTTAAAAAGAAAATCAGATTATTTTAAAATTATTTTCTTTACTTTGTTGTACAAATACCTATGCTCTTGGCATAAACACTGGTTAGTGCAAAGACTAGTAGGCAACAAAAGATAATCTTCATTTTGGTGCTTTAAAAATTGACTGATCTTGGCTGGACCAGAACGCGGATTTATATATCACAGACATAAGTCGATTAGCGTGTTTTTGAATTGTTATCGAATTGTTATCGAATATCCCGTTTTGCAAATTTAGTGTGACCCGCTGCTGGCTAGGAAAAAATCTAACAGTTTTTCAGCACATTTTCAGCATTGTGAACGAAAAAGGTACACTAATTTAATTGTCCATTTTCCGAAAACTAAAGGCAACCGCAAACAGAAAGCGAAAAGCCAGCACAGCGATAAGCGATAAGCATTTTCTACTTTTATACAACGCCGCAAAGAAACCTCAGAACAATGACGGATCTGCGGAACGAGATGGACAGTGACCTGGACCAGAACTACTCGCTGAACAGCAACGCCGACCCGAAGAACATGCAGGAGCTGACCATATACGTGAGTAATCCCCATCCGAACCAGCGTCCGGCAACGGATGCGGATGCGGAAACCCACCCATGAGTAGAGACTGTAATGAGAGCACCCAGTAAACCGCCGCCCACCTCCTGTTATCAGGTACAAAATTTGTTGCAGAACGTGCAGGACAAGTTCCAGACGATGTCCGACCAGATAATAACGCGCATCGACGACATGGGCAACCGCATCGACGACTTGGAAAAGAGCATTGCGGATCTGATGAACCAGGCCGGGATCGAGGGACAAGGCCCGGAAAAATGAGACCCGTAGACCGAAAGGCTGGCAAAGCCTTCATCCAGCCACGCCCAGTAGCAACTTGGGCATTGCAGATGCAGATCCTCCCATTAGTAAACATCGAATGCACCTTAGGCACCCAGTCACCCGCATTAATCACACGAATCAAATTTACAATTCCAGACTTGCACGTTCATTTAATCTCCCCCCAGCCCCCACCCGGTTGCTCCATAAACACCATTTGCTCATCCCTTTATTGCGTAGTTTTAAGTTTCCTCCTCCCAGTGAGGGGATCATCATAATTTGTAAGTAACGTAATTCCTTTGTGAGCAAAAGGGCCAATAATTTAGAATTATTGCCGTTTAAGTTTCTATTTATAAATTGGATTAAAAATAACGAATTGAGAATTGTAAAAGTGCTTAGTTTTGGTGGTTTGAGGTCGACTTTGAAGACTTCGATTCAACAACGGTTACCTGGCGACCGGCTCCCGATTTCCGCCTTCTCACCTGCAGAAAAGGGGGCTTATTGGGAGAAAAAGAGAATAGGGGGAGAATATTGTCATTTCCGCATGATTAGTTATGCTATGCATATATTTATTCTTGTTTATTTGGGGCAAATAATGCAAATCGTGAGGCGTGAACATTAAATGCAAATCAGTATTGTCTTAAAGCTATTGTCAGGTTAAATGTATATGACTATAGAAGCGAATGAAAGCCAAATTAAATTAGTAAATATATTTAATGTAGGTAAACTTTAAGCACATAAAATCATAAAGGCTTTAATAGAAACCTAAACTTAGATTTAAACCAAAGGCTCTTGAAAAAAGGGGTGAAATACCAAAATCAAGCCAGATAACCTGGAACTATCAATTTAAGTCATATAATACTAATTTATGTGAACTCAGGATTTGGTGTTTAAAAGTAAGAGCCAACGTAAAATTAGATTTCTTGACAGAAAGCAAAAGTCTATAATATAGCCAAGCAACAGCTTCCTAATTCTGCCTGAAAGCAAACCTAATATTTTGTCTTCAATGCTAGTTTCTGCTCTTAAGCTTAACTATAATTGTTCTCCCATAAATGTATAATTCAGTTCAGCAAACAGCTATGTAAATAGTTTCAATATGTTATGTATGACTCAGATAGTCAGCAATACTGTAAAGTGCTAATGCTATGGATAGTTATCTCTAGTGAACCGAGAGAGCTCTAAGTTCCGTGTTTCAGTGCTAGTGCTGCGGCACATGGAACTGCTTTTGCAGTCTTACATGCGTAGAGGCCACCGCCTTGAAGGGATGCTTCACCGTCTGCCTGGCCGGTTTCATAGAAGCACTGGCACTGGTGCTGGTCGATGGAGTGCCTGCGGAAGACCGTGTCTTGGCTCCAAACACATTTTCGCGAGGCGTTAACTGCGTACTTTGCGGGGTGGTGGCCTCCCTTTCGTCATCAGTGGCGGTTCCGGACTCCTCTTCGTCCTCATCCTCTCCACTCTGTTCGGAGTCCTGGTGAATCAGGACAGAGATTAAAAGAGATAATTAAATTTCACCAAATTAATTAATATTTACCTCATCATCATCGTCTTCATCATCTTGATCATCGCTCTCCTCCTCCTCTGGCTCGGTCCTAGCTCCATGATTAATTCCAGCTCCTGTGAGGTTCTTGCTACTCCTGGACAATTTCTGCCGTCTTTTCAGAGGACTGACCAGGTGCTCATGGTCCAGGCTATCCATTGACTGTGAGCGCAGACCCTTCTTCAGGGCCGCCTTGCGGGCTGTTGGCTCCTCTTTGGTCTTCATTAGCTTCTGGAACTCCATGAAGTCGTCGCGCTCATCGATGCTACCGATGTCGTAGTAGCTGGCACTTAGGACCTCAAGCGCCTTAGTGTGTTGCTTCATGGAGATCAGGATAAAATCGCTAAGGATCCTTTTCAAGTCGCCCAACTTTCGCTGTTCAAAGTTTCCGATGATGTCGTCGATTTCCTTGTTGGTGCGCTGTACCTCCATTTTGGCCTTAAAAAGCTCTGAATCGGCGGCACTCTGCCGAAGAAAAGTTGAATAAAAATGATGGAAACTGTAGAAAAACTATGAACTTACATTATTAGCGGAAAATTTGGACTTAAGCTCTAGCATCTGGCGTTGACGTAGCACTTCTTTATCCCTGGCTATGACAGCCAGGCGTAAATTGTCCCGGGTGGATTTACACAGATGCTCGAATTGGGCCAACTCGTTGACAATCTGAGGATGAATATTATTATTACGTAAACTATAAATATTATCTTTTATTTTTACAGACCTTATGCTCCAAACGATGGACATTAATGTCCATGTAATCACTCATTATGGTCACTGCATTTGTAAAGCTCTTCAATCCCTGACATAGACTTTCATTGATTTCCTCTTCGTCGGCGTAACTTTTCACGCCCTTTGCCAGTTCATCGAAGGAGTCGCGATATCTGAAAGGTAAATTTATATTAGTTATGATATATATATATTTTTATATATTCCCTACTTGGCCATTTTCCTTGTCACCAAAGCAAAGGATGAACACATTTCCATTAGATGACGTTCGGTTAGTGTTATTCGTTCATTTATGATTTTAATGCGATCATCTTTGGTATTCAAAAACGATAATTTTCCACGGCGAAACATTGTGGTTTTGTTTTGATTAGTATTTATTTCCTTATTTTCTTTTGTTCCTTTGACAGGAAAAACCAAGTGAAAAGCGTTGTCAGGGCAACGGTTAAATTTGAAAAACTATCTGGCAATGTGGAACAAGGGAAAGTTAACAGTGCTGTTAAAGTTTACGGTCTGTATAATATAGAGGTCGCCTTTGTTTGAAAAACGAAACTACATATAACTCGACATATGTGTAAAATACAAATATATTTCACAATTTATTTATTTTTAATTTATTTTATTTTGGCTTAGAGTTTCTAAAATTATTTTTAGCTTCGTTTAACGAAAAAATCCTATGGCATATTGCTATAGAAGCTTGATATTGATCTAATTGGGATATATTATTATTTAATTTCGTACTCTATTTGTACAATTTTAATTAATTTAAATTATACTAGCCAACAAGAAAATGGTTCCCCCTTTTCCCCCAACAGTGTCAAGGTCAAGAGCACCAAGTTTTGTCATAAGTTGTGGGCGGCTGTATGCCATGACATGCGGCTATATTTAAATCGGAAAAGATCCATGACAAACTAAGAGGTACATCAAGAGGAAAGAGAGAAAAAATCAAATAATATCATTAAAATAATGAAATTTTGCCATAATTAATTATATATTCATACGAATTCAACTAATTTCGTATATTTTCTCTTAAATTAAAGCCAAACTGATTTAATTTCTGCTCCATGTATAGCCTTGGCAACCAAATCGCGTTTTTTGGGGAATTTTAATTTTAAAGCCGCAGAGCTCCGACCGCAAGAATGTTGTGTCAACAATTAACCAAAAATGGCAATTAATTTTAAATGCTCTTTTCCCACTTAAAGGCATAGTGCAATCAAACCTGTATTTAGTATTATAAAAATAGCAGTCCCGTCCGAATAAAACCAACGAAAGTGCAGTTAAACGAGAATCCGGTTCGCGGGACGATGACAAGAATTACAAGTTGTAGAAAACAAGGCAGAGGCTACAGCAGAAGATTCCAACAGCTGTCGAGATTTCGATCTGGGCGAGAACTACTACATATATATAAGGGAAACCGGGATCCGAGGGCCGTCAGGTGGGGGCCAGGTGAATGGTATTCATTGTCAATCCAAGAACGTAGCTTGGCGTGCGTTCCTTGTCGCTGCGCTGTCAATATATAGCCGCCTCTTTCTGATTCTCCGCATCCGTCTCATTCTTCAGTGGCTGAACAGCCGCTTTGAATTTCTGATTTTCCCTGCACCTCGAAATGTTTTGGTCAAGGGATGGCCCACAGAAGCGACATTCACTTTTGTCCAATGAAAGGAGGGATTTTTTTAAAGTTACTTTATGGTACTTTAAATACCCTGAAAAGCTCTTGAAGAATTTCAATGCGGAGAAAACAAAACTATTTAATATAAAAAGTAATTAAAAATTCCATGATAAATGATCTTAAGGCAATGATATCTCTAAATATATTAGGCATACTTTTAGAAACTCCTTCTTGAAGCTTAAAAATCCTAAAAATATTATAGTTTTGTGGTTTATAAATATCCTCAAAATTAAATTCTTATTTTTATAAATATATCAATGAAAGATACATTTCCTTAAATTAGATGATATCTGTAATTAATATATTTAATTTTATTAATAAGAGCAAAATCCCAGAAAGATCGCCAACCAATTTCATTAAAAAATATATCGAAATTATTTTTTTGAAGATCAATTCTTCTCTCTGATTCTTCCGCTCTCCCTGGTCATCTTTCTTCTGCTCTCTGTTTCTCTTCTTTGTGTCGAAAACTTGCGTGGGTATAAATGAAGCCAAATTCGTACGCAGCCGTTTAGTCCGAAATATCTCACGAAAGCCAACGCACCTCAAAGATCGCGGGTTCAGTGCGGATCGCGTTTGATCTTCCTTCCAAGCGGTATTATTAACCTACCTAAAGAACTGTCTGACAACCAAATTTTATGTAAATTCGTGAGTGTGAATAAAACAAAAAAAAAAAAGAGGTTATTGTGTGAGTGTTCATGAGCGATTTCCGTTTCGGCGCTGACAAAATTGTTTATAAACAAACAATACAAAAGCTTATTCGAGCTCCCTCGATTTTCTCGTCCATCTGTTTTTATTTTTGCGAAATATGTATATGTATTTACTTGTGCACACTTTTATGTTTTCCCAAGCATAAACAAATGATTTCTAAATTTCTTGGACCATAAAAATAATGCGATAAAAATGCGTTAAATGTTGCCAATTTTTATGACCTTGAGAATAAATATTTACAAAATTTAACCAAATAAAAAAGTGTTTAACTTTTAAAGGAAAAAATGAATAAAAGAGATTTATATGTGAATAAGGAAACTAAACCAGATTTAATGGGAATTTTCAAATAATCCATTTTAGAATGTGTCTTATATTAATAAAACTTAATGTTATTTAATAAATCTGTGTGAAAAGGCAAAAAATATTACTTTTGTTATGTGTTTGCAAATTATATACAAAAAGTTGTGCAATTAAAATCTATTTTAGTTAAAAACTAAACTAAATCTAAGCCTATGACAGCTTCAATTTGTAATTAACTAATTTACTAGACTTATAAATTGTTTATAGTACCATTTGTCAAACAATCGGAGAAACAAACTAACAAGATTTAGATCCTTAATAAAATTCCAACTAATTAGTTAGTTTATTAAACAGAAATTCGATAAGGCAGTCAATCAATTAGAATTCAAAGGTCATTCCTAATCGCAGATCCCATAACAATTCCCCATAAAAAGCTGATCTCTGACATTAGCCAAGTCGTGATTGAACTCGACTCAATCAAGGCGTGACTGATTTATGGGTGAAATTAAAAAGAAGCACTTTATCATAACAATTTAATTACAGAGAAGAACCCTATCCTCGCTTAACTTGTAAGCTCCGTCTGGAATATTATTCAATTTCAATTTTTCGAAATTTCCCGAAAGAGTAATAGGCAAATCAAGTGAGTTTAGTTTGTTTACACAATCGGCCGCCACCTTGAACTCTACACCGAGCCCGTGTGTGCGCTCAACAGGTGATTTAAGCATTTGTCGAATTGACATAATTCCACTCAATGCAACCGTTGTGGAATTAAAACTACGAATGGAGAATAGAAAAATAGAAAAACTGTGACAGGGACACGTATAAAGGTAGAAGTAAAAATAATTGTAAATGGAGAAACAGAGAGATCAGCGTGCAGCTAACGAAGCGTAGACACAAACTGATTAACCTAAGTAAATTGATCATACCGACAATACACATATAATGCAGGTAGCTGTTAGTAAACAGAAGTTGACATACCCTTTTGCAATGAAATAAATATAAATATAAATATTATAAGGAAAGGGTTGAAGAAATTCGCTATTAAGTTTTAATATTATCGTTATATTATAATATTAATAATTATTTTTGTATATTATTCTTGTAAAAAACTGTCATTATAGAACAATTATAGGGAATAATATAAATTTAGAATTAAAATAGCAAGTTATAAATATTTATTAATTAAAAGGTCAGCTAGAAAAACCCCATGTTAATATACTTTAGATATTCTACCATTATTAATTGATTGATTGATTAGAAAATGCCTTAATAATGCTTCTCAAAATAAAAAAATGCCCCTAAAAAAGGTACAAAAAATATTACTCATACGCAGCACAGTGGTGTCCCGGAATATTGTATCTGCAGCGAAGCGTTCTTCCCACAGTTATTTGCTGGTCATATTTCGAATATTTTTAAGCCCAGCGACTAAGTGAGAGAGCGAGAGAATGTCACTCACTGAGGCCCTCGTCAGTCACTCATTTACCTCACTCACTCCCTCTCATTTTTCCCCCACTCATACCCTCTCTTTCTCTGCCATCGCCCTCTCTCTTTCTGATTCCATAGCCGGGTCTCGGTTGCCGCTTATTTACCGCTTCCTCAAATCATTTAAGCGCATTTGACGATTGTTTGCCTTTCCACACAGAACAGAATCTCGAATCTAGTTAGCCGACATTTACACTAAAAATAAACCTAAATCAACAATTAAATATTGACAAAAGTATAAAAACAAAAAAAAAAAAATAAATAAACCCTTAAACATCGCTTAAAAGTGTGTGAAAATATAAATACAACAAAATGAAGCTGTTGTTCGGTGTGCTGGTGATCACTTTAGCCCTTAGTGGAGTCTTTACTCTGCCAGGTGAGTTATAAAGTTTGAAATAAGTCAAGTTTTAGTGCTGTCCATTAATTAGCAAGAAAATTTTCATAAGAAAGCGGCGGCGACCTTTTGACTTTATAGACAAAGGAGGCTTGATAAGAGATGGGGAAGTCCGAGAACATTCTCTGTTTCTGTTAACTTTTTTTTGTGTATATATTTTCTGATCTGGTACAGTCCAGTATCATCTGAAGTAATATTTCCGCGTAAATCCAGGTTTTTGATAACAAAAAATTAGCTGAAATTATTTCGATTCTAAAACAAATAAAAAATACAAACAAGCTTAAACTTTGATTCCAAGAAAATTTTAAAGATACCTCTTCTTGCCGGATAATGATGGTAGCTGCCTGGTAGATAACAAAGCGAGACACTTGACAATCAGCCAAATGCATCCTGCAGATACACAAGTAACTACAAATGGCAAAATATCTGAGATACTTCGTTCCGCCGCATCTGAGATTCAGTGTATCTGTGAGATCCAGGAGCGGCGTCAGCGTCAGCGACGGCAACGGCAACGGCGTCCTTATTGTCATCATCAGCGTTTTGCTGTTCGCTGCCTTTGGCTGCCACTTGAATGCATAAATTGCCGAAGAAGCCAGTGAATTGCAACTGATGGGCAGCTGTGGGCGGGGGCGTGGCAGCTGCCACAGCCACTTGAAGTTGTCAAATTCGCTGCAGTCGAAATCATTTGCAAGGAATATGAAAATTTTATGCAACTCTCGTAAATTTGTATTTTTTCGGCAAAGGTTTCTTGAGATTTATCATGGAAGTGAGTGCTCTAAATTTACAGTGAAATATTTAGTAGAGGAAAAATAGGAAAATGATGTTGGCTTTCTGTTACTTAACCAATAAGAGTTGAAAAGGTAAATAAGCTGATAAATAATAACAAGGAGTGTTCTAGCAATTAATTAACAAATGAACAATTGAATATTTATGAAAACGTAGAATATATTTTAATAAATGTATTCTTTCGGAAGATTTACTATATAATTTTAATTTCAAATATTTCATTGTTTGAATGCAGATTTATACTTCAATAGAAATACATTTAATTATAAAGGAATGTAGAAATACTTGATTTATTTGAATAATAAGAGAATCTATTGATGTATCTTTGACTCACGCAAATATTTAATTCTCTTAATAATATTAATATTAGGTTTCTCCTTATAATGACGGTTTTTCAACCAACTCAAAGCCCAGTTGGTTGAATGAACTCAAGTGTCGGTCTTATGCACTCAAGTTCTGGCATTTTTTCTTCTCGTCATTTCTCAGCTCGATTGCAAGTGAAATTCTTGAGCATATTTTTTTGCTTGGCTGCTTTCTTTTTTTTTGTTTTATTTTTCTTAATTTGGTTTTTACGAGAACGGACCATGTCAGTGTCCCATGGCCAAAAGAATTGGGTTAATTATGGCCATAATTCGCGTTTAAGGCCTTTTTCCAGGGAACGTCTCACTCGGCACGAAAACAAATTGCAATTGCATGTGCGCACATAAATCACTTTTTTTTATATTTTTCATTTTATGTTCCGGCTGGTCGTATGTGGAGTAATAAAACTCAAAACAATTATTATTATATTATTGGTAAATTATTATTTTTATTTTCCATTGTTTGGCGGTTTGTAGTTGCTGCTGAATTGCCAGGCAATTTGCTTAATTTAGAGGGATATTTATTTATGCAAATTGAAGTTAATTTTTTGGGCCTTTACAAATATTTTCATGGCATTATTTGATGAATGGCCAGATAATTAGCATTTTGTGAGGGGATGAGAGGGAAAGCCCCCAAATCACTGGCATTTTCTATGAGGTGGAAATATTTTGAGTTCATTTATTTGGGGCCTAAGCTGATTATGGAAAATTGTTGACAAAACAGGGAAAGTGCCAATTAATTGGCAGTCCAATACGGCGACCTAATACAACGAATAATAGTATTTGAACTAATTATATAATATTTTAATTAAATAAAAAATAAGATTGCAGCTTGCAGTAGTTTTATATCATTATTTGTGGTCAAAAAAAATAATTAAATGAAATTCAATTAAATCAAACTAAGCTCTTTAAATGAAAATAGTTTTAACTACTTTTTTGACCAGGCTTACTCTTGTATTTTGTTTGTTTGTTTATTTCCTACTTCAGGCAGGGCTTATTAAATGAAGGCCTCAAAACCGAAAGTCAATTAAATGAACGAATCGTTTAAATACAAAACACTTTTGCTAACTAAATAATATGCGTAAATTTGTTCGTTCGACTTAAACTGACTTGACTTGAATTGTTTTAATATTCGGTTTCGAATTGGGAAAAAGAAACTAAGCAAATTAAACTTTGTACGGACGATTCGTGAATGCAATAAAAACAAGAAATGTGAGCAGCAACAGCTTATGCGAATTAAAAGGAAATGTTTCTTTGGAATTTGAAGTATAAACTTTAATTGTTTGACTATTTCGAATGTTTTTCTTGGCTTTTCGTCACCTTGCACATATTTAATCCAACACTTTTATTTATTCTGACACAATTAAAGAGATAGCTTGGTGCTTTAAGGCATTTTCTGTGGGGCCTGAAAGACAAAGGTATTAATAATAATGTTAGGTGGTTAGAATTAATGTAAATTGAAAATACATTTATCAAAATACTTAAATATTAATTAAAGGTTAGGTATTTTATTTGAATTTATTTATTTTTGTTAAGTCAACTAACATTTTAATAGATTGAACATTTTTACACGACAGCTAAACCATGTTCTAAGTTGTTTTGCTTTTTTATAGCAACATCTGTTTGGCTTTCAGCCAAATGATTAATTACTTTCCACGGAAATCTACACGAAACTACACAAAAGTTTGTCGTTGTAACGTGACTGCGAATTGAATAGGGGGAAAATCCGTAATTGAGAAGTGTTTGTTTTTTATTTTTTAAAAAATAATGAATTGTAAGTTAGATTGTAATTAAGTCTAAAGGATAGGGAATTGAAATTTTAAAAGAATAAACATAAAAAGTTTGTGTTTGATAATGTAAATGAAAGAAAATTATAATAATAATAATTTTATAAATTGTATTATAATTAATACGTTAAGTTGATGATATGTTGGTTTTACTTTCAAATTATTAACTTGTACACCTTTTTAAATATTTAGTAATTAACTTTCCAAATGAAGTGCAAAAGCCAGAGACTTGAACAGCCTGAGTCATCGGACGGCTATTAAAATAAACTAAAGAATTAACGAAGCAATTTATTGTTCAGTGTTTTTGCTTAATCAACAATGAAATGTTAGCGAGACAATACTGCTGTGTTATTTGTATAGTATAAACTAGACACTGGACTCTCCGCCTCGAATCGCAATTGCCCAATGTCACGAAGGGATTAGCCAGCCAGCAAGACACCAGCTGATCCCCTGCCAAATTAGACGATGACTCAGACTAGTTTGTCTGTGATTGAGAAGTACTGCAGTAGCGACCCCCTGGACTCCCAGTCTCAGCTTCGAAAACCAACTTGGCTCCGGTTCAATGTCACGTAATCGCTGCAGGGCTCCTCCCCGGAGGTGTGTGACCCCTCTGACATCACGGGAGTGAAGATCTCGCACAGCCACCCCCCGTTTGCGACGCCTCTTTATGTTAATTTATGTGCTGGCAAAATGTGCAAGCGCCTCTAATGCTCAGCCACGCATGGCGCAAACCCGAAATCAGAAATAAATTACAGAAGGCAGTCGTGTCAGAGTCAAGGGAGGAGCAAAGGGGAGAATATCCAGACGAGGCAGTTGCTCATAGTCAGCACAAACTGGGGGAATTAACACCGAATAATCACACGAACGCCACGAGCATGGTGATTATGCGGAGTGGTGTCCATGTTAATTAACCGGAACTCAACTATAATAGGTTTTTAAAGAGTTTTTTAATATTTCTTAAGATAAATGATTTTAAAATGTTTTTTATTTGTTAAATATAAAAATAATAAAAAAGTTTTCTTTAAGCTAATAAGCACTAAACATCCAGTAGCTTAGCTAGCAATTAAATTTAGACTTGTTTGTTGGCTTTTTTTTATGTCCAGGTTGTAATTCATCTTATAATAGCTCCCTTAAAATTTAATTACTTAATTATCATTATTAAATCTTATAATATTACAGAGTAATGACCCACAGCCCATGATTCATTGTTGAGGAATATTTCTCGGAAATATATAAATATACTTTGAGTTGAGTCAATAATGTGTATAAAAATATAAGTAATATTGTATTTTTCCTCAATTTCTTTGAACTCTTAATCAGCTTGAGACACTTTCATCAATATTTATTGTTTAATTGCTTTGAAAGCAATTAATAAATATAAAAAAGATCTTGTAGCATCTATTTTGTTATCTTTTAAAACCCTTTTTTATTTATTTAAAAGCCGTTTTTTTTTTTTAATTTATTCTTATTTCACAACATTAATCATGGTATAAACTCCAAATCTTGTATGTATATTTGATTTCTACGAACAGGAATAATTGTATATTATAATGAAATCTCGTTCATTACTCAAATACTCAGCTGGCAGTTGCAATGTCAACGCAATGCAGCTTTAAACGATTTTGGCAAAAGGGGATTTGCGGATAGAGAATTAGGTTTCGGCATGGGGTCCGGGTACGAGGCTTTCGGATTCCAGGACCCGTCGACAGCTGCTGCCATATGTCCTTCTGGTCGGGCTGTAAATTTAATGAGATTCCTGTCAAATTAATTTCCGGTTATGATTAGATTTTCGTTAATGGCAATTTGCGGTTTTTGCTGCCAACCCAAAAATTTTGCGAAATCCGGAGGGGAGTGACGCCATCGAATTGATTTGGATTTGCATGCAACATTGTCACCATGCAACATTTGCAATGACTGCACAAAGTGTCTGCTGCAATTATCTGCCCAACAAATTGCAACCATCGTCATCGTTATGAGTCTGCTGCACAATTGATTAACATTAAGTAGTTTAGTAATCGTAAATCATGTTCAAAGCCTCACCCACAAGCCCATGCTGGTTGTGGCGGCATTTATGAAAATTTTGCATATCTGGCAGAGAGCTCAAGGAATTGAGGAATCATTTGGCAGGTGGCCAGAAATGTGGTGCAGTGTGGTGGGTGCGACGGAGTATAGTCCTTGAGGATTTATTTCACTTAATTGGAAGGCTTTCGAAAGGCTACAAATAGATTACACTAAGAGTATTGGGAAGTATTTTAATGAAACTCTAAGATAAAGGAACCTTGAAGCTTAAAGTTTATTTTAAAAATTGTAAATATTTCAAGCATTAACAAGGACACATTTTCTCACCACTTAAAGCTCAAAACAAAAATTATTTTGCTTCCCTGCGAATTCTTCAATGAATTCCAAACTTAAAGCCAAGGCTCCGCTTCATTCTGGCCAGATCCCTACAGCCAGACACACAAATCATTAACAGTTGCACCTGCCACAGAGCAGAAACCGTTTACAAATCAAGACCAGAAATCAAAAATCTGAACGTATTTTCATTTTTTCTTTTTCATTCGTTCTTTACAAATTTTCTGCACGTACACATACGCCTGCAAAAATGATTCTTGATCCAAGCGAAATAATGAAGGCCTTGCTAAAGGCAGACAAAGGCGGCGGGGAAAAGCCTAAAATTAAACAATTTTACTTTTTGGCAATTTCATGTTTGCTCTTGTTGCTCTTGTTGCTCTGCAGAATAATTTGTTGCATGTGGCGTCGATATGACAGAGCAGGGAATTCCAAAGGGGCAAAACCGGATGGGAAGGAGGAGTGTTCCGTGTCCGGGACCAAACAATCAAAATCAAATTCAGTTGAAAAAACTCATTTTAAACGCGACAAACGTAACGTTCAATCTTCCAGAACATTGAGTACGTGACACGATTGTCACATTTGGCAAACCGGGTGAGAGTGGCGATCCCAAGGGAGCGAGTGAGAGAGGTCGAAAACACTGGGAAAGATGTAAGGGTCATTATTAATAATTATACTATAAATAACTTATTATGATCTGGGGCTAGTTAAAATATTTAAAGAGATTATTTAACAGAGAAACGTACTAATTTTAAAGTGCTTAGACTCTCTTTCTCTTTTAGATGCTATTTTTTCTTGAATAAGTAAAATAGCAAATATTTTAAAAATATTTGTATACCTTAAATAATTTTTTAAATATAATTTTGAACTGCTTTAATTTTATAATACCTTTATTATTAAATATAAACCTCTTTAATATGTTTAATAACATGTATATTAAATATTCAGTATTTTCTTACAGTTTTCTCCCCGCAGTTACAATCAAAGTGTTCTTTATTTCTGTTTCGTTTAGGCTCAGCTCACATTTTGTTTTTGTTTTTTTTTTTTTGCTTTTGCTTTGTTTTTGTTTTGGCAAAATGCAAATGAAGTGGAGAGAGAAATGAAAAATGAACGCAGCACCTGACTTGACTTATAGGCCAAGTTTGGAGGCGGGCCGTGAAATTTGTGGGTGTGTGGGTGGTTACGCCCTGACCTAGCGACCCAAAATTAATTGAATTAAATTTGATTTTATATTTATTTCGTTTTGTTTTGGTTAGCGGTTCTTTCGCCAACTTCCTTATTGCCAGCCGGCGAGCACGTAAATTTGTTTGTCATGCAAATCTTGATTTTATTGCACACTTATTAAGGCTATGCCGAAGAAATTTTTGGGGTTGTTGAGAGATTTTGTTCATTTAGTTATTTGTTTGTTTGCTTGGTTAATGAAGTTGTATTGTAATTGGGAAGGAGCTGAAGGGGAAATATGGGGCAGATTTTTAAGAGAATTGGGGGAATCTTCGGATTTAGTTGGTAAATTTCAAGGGATTTTTTAATTTAAAAAATTCTGCTAATAATAGCAAGCTTAACTTTGTTGTACTTAGATTTTAATTTTCACTTAAAAGCTTGGCTTTTATTGATTGAAAATCAATACTCTAGTCCTTACTTATTCAACTATCTGCCAATGTATTCCACACAATTTGTTTCGTGTCCATCCGCCACTAAATCCGCACTAAGCTATCCCCTAAATCGCATTTGTTATCTTCGTTCGAGTCATTAACATCCCCAGTCCACTGCTTCATCATTGGCTTCGAGTCCTCCTCCATATAGCCATATAACTCGAATCTGTCACAACCCTTTCATCTCTGGCTGCGATCTCCCGACTTTTCCCCAGACTCATGGCGGAGTCGTCACTCAACGCGACTGCCAATCAATTGTAGACAGAGGAAAATAACCATGCAGATAACTAGAACTACACCGCATCCTCTAATAGGCATCGCATCCGCTACAGTCAGATGGATGCACTTGCAGAAATTAATTTGTTAATATATAAAAAAATGTTTATTGATTGAGTAATTAATTGAGAAAAATGCTAAGAATTTTTATTATTTTAAAAGCAATATTAAAATATTATTTTAACATTTAATAAGGGAATAGTTTGAATGGTAAATAAAATGTCATACAAAATATATTAAATATATTTTAAGCTCTTTCTCTATAAAATGCATTTATTATAGAATTTATTATTATTTATATTATTTAAATACTCTAGAACAATTAATGAGGTTGAAAAGTAGGTTTTAAAAGTAGCTTACAATCAGAATAAAATATATATAATATAATAGGACAAACTTTTGCATACTTTTTAGGCACCTTTCTTGAGCGATAAATATTCCCGATTTAATAATAACTCTTCTAGTGTATTCGGACCCCCAGAGTGGCCAATGGGATCGAGACAACCGTAAAACGAGACCTGTGTGTGGCCCCAGCTGTTGTTGCAACGCGTCACATTAATCAAGGCACCCACTGCCCCTGTCCAAGCCCCCAAAATACGGGATGCCATGCCATGCCATGCCCCCCTACACTTTCGAAGCCAACGTCATCGCACATCAAGGGGATGGCCGAAAAATCATTGTTGACATTTGTAATTAGAATTGATAGCAAGCAGACAGACAGCCGCCCCCAGAACGGGTTGGGGCACAGCAAGCATGGTTAGCTGTGGGCTCAGACGTTAAACTAATTTCGTTTTCGTTTTTCCAAAGCTCAATCCAGAGCGATATGTGCACTTTGCGAAGGGGTTCAGCACGTCCATCATTTGTTAAACTTTTTTTTTTCTGTCGTAGAGCTAAGATGTGATTGGGGGAAAGCGATAACATGTGCGTGTGATTTGCAGTGAAAGAAAACGTTTGTGTTTGGGTTTTAACTAGGGATACAACGTTGATAAATTGATAATAATATTCCATTCTTTATCATTTTAAAGATATTTTAACACTTGATACATTTAAATTCTAAATATGGAAAAATATCTTAATAGAAATATTGTGAGAAATTGATAAAACCTTTAAGATACACTTTTCGTCAAGTGTGGTAAATGCGTGCTAACAAAATAGCTGAACACCCGCACACACCTCCTGAGTCCTGAGTCCTGAGTCCGGACACCATTCCCATCAAGCAGGTCAATTGAATGGCATTTCACTTGGAGAATGACAGCAACTAAGCTTCGGTCTGCACTTTCACTCGATTGGGGGGCGTTAGTAAGAAGGGGACCGATGGTGAAAGTCGAACTGGGGTGCTGGAGGACAGGGGCTGCTCAAAAGCTGGCTTTGATTTCACTTTCGGCTCGACTGCTGTTGACATTTGCCTCATGTCCTCCCTCAAGTGTCCTCTGTGTCCATGAGCGTGTGTTCGGGTTGGGCATCAAACTAATTTTCCCCCTGTTTAGAGTTCTTGAACGTGACACAAGTCTGCACTCGGGCCACACCCACCCTAAAGGCTCCCATTGGGATGCCCCCAGCCCTTTGGGTCATTTCCCCACAGGCAGGGGCTTCGACAGACCTCGACGACTGTCTCTGGCCAGTGGTTTTCAGCTGATTCGAAATCATTTTAACCTAAATTGCATACAATCGAGTTTGTCAGGAGGCGAATTTGGACTCGGCCTACGACTACGACTGGGAATCCCCACACAAACACACTCGGAGGGAGCACCCAAGTTTGTGTGTTTAATTGAAATGTGTGTGCTTCGGTGGTTTTGGCATTACTGCGTTCCAAAGGCGTTGGAGGCGTCCTCTCTTGGAGCCTCCTCTTGTGGCTGGTCATCTAATCTGTGATGAGTTTGGGCCTGCGAATGGAGGAAAAATTAGTCAGATGATGATTGAAGTTAGAAGTTCTAGTTTAAGAATAAGGTCTTTTACATAGACCTTCTATGTAAATTCTATTTAATTAATTTATAACTTTACTTAATATCTTAAGTTCCCTTTTATTTTCCTACAACTCTTTGCCAGACTTCATTTTTACCTGTACCCTCTTTATATTTTATTTACAATTCCCTGAAGCTGTTCGCCATAAAAAAGAATCTCAAAAGATTTACATAGCCAACTAACTTTTTGCAACTACAATCATAATTACAACAAGTAGCCGCCTAAGCCCCACTTTTTTCCCTACGGCATTAGTGGCGAAACTTTTTACATTAACCAAAGTGCGGCTATTAAAAATTCATTAATTGCATGCAACTACAAAAAAAAAAAAAAAAAAGAAAGAGCGCAACAAAGTCTGGGGAAAAATTCGCAGCAAAAGTTTAATTGATTTGTGCGCGGGAAAATGGTAAAATAATTGATAGATGGCCAAGGGTAATAATTGGGGGATGTAAAAATTGAGCCTTTAATGAGAATAGCCTGCGGGAAAAGTTGGCAAACTTTTATTTATTTTCTGCAACACATTTTTTTCCTACATTTTATTCGCCACTGTTTCTATTAATTAGAAAACTTTTCCCACTGCAGCAGCAGCGGCAAATCAGATTTTTGCGAATTGAATTTACAATTTTGAATTGGAAAACCGGAAAATGGCATATAAATTGAGGAAAATTGTGAAAAAGTGGTAAACTTGTCTCGGCAATGAAAGAACGAAAGAGCGAGTATTACACATATTTCATCAACAATTTGAACGCAAAAGTAATTGAAAACGCATGCATCGATGATGGCCAAAAAGCGAATTGCCATTTTGTGTGTCTCTGACGGGGTTATGTGTATGCGTTTTGCCAAAAACCATATTGAAGCCACTCAAAAATGTTTCCCCGGACAGCCGCAATATAAATTTGATGGCCAGTTGAACCTCATACCCGGAATGCCCCGAATCTGCCATGAAATCCCGGCCGAAACCGACACTTTTCGGCCAGCAGTTTAATTACCATTTCGGGTCGCTCTCCTAAGGGGAAAATGCGAAAAGCATTTCATATTTTCAAGCAATTTTCCCGCAGTGAAATGGGAGCGGGAATGAGATGAATCATAGCCATGGAAGTTTGCAATTATCATTTGATTTTTGAGCCAAAATTGTATTCGTTGGATTTCCTTTATGGTTTCCTTTGAAATATATTTTCTTTTAATACGTATTTAGTAAATTGCTTAAGGATAGGACATTAAATAGTCTTTAGGCTAAATACTATGCTGCTGATACTTCCAAATAAATTAAATTAAAATCCCTTTAGAAATCTCAGATATTTCTGTTAGCCTAAAATAATTTTTGGCTTAAGAATTTCTTAGCAGCCAGGAGCCAAGGAGTCCACTGGTGCACACACAATCATCATTGCTGCTCACTAAATTATGCAAAAGTGTACAATTATGTTAATTAATTGACGTAGCCAGCCAGCCACTCCCCACTTTTGCTGCTGCTGCCCCTCGGCCAATTAGCGCCATAAAACGCAGGCCAAGCGATTGCCAGGGATTTTATTTTGGCCTCCCAGGAAGCTCGAAAAAAAAGAAATTTGTATATACAGTATGAGTGCCACGCCCCCTGGTTGACCAGTCGCTTGTTAACCTTACATAATTAGCAACAAAAATGTTCGTTGTGTTTAGAACAAAAGCGCAGCGCATTGCAGAAATTTTCACAGTCCCTTTTTTTTTGGGGGGAGAATACCAAATCTGCCAACTGGCTTTATTAATTCCATAATTCAGCAGAGGCAGCAGGAAAAATGGTAGCGGTAGAAGGTGAGGAGAAAAGCTGTAGTCCCCTGTCTGGGCTTAATTATTGGAAAATTAATGAAACTGCCATGTTTTCACATTTCCTGTGTTTCTCCACGTTTCGCTTGATTAATGGTCCTAAATAATAAGAGAGCGATTGGTTGACTGGAAGATGGGGTTAATGCGGTAAATTTTTTTAAATTTCCTTAAAGTATTGCAGATATTTTTAAAAATAATTAGTTCTTTTATTAAGCCTTCCTTGACGTATCTTTACTATAGATCAAGGGGTCTTATGTCTTTTTTTCTTTTGCCTTTGGGGACCAAATGGCTTGTATTCATTTTTTTGAGCTAAATATTGTGGGTATATACGACAAAAGTATTATCTTAAGAAAAATATTCGAACAAGAAATATTAGAACAAGAAATTTTATAGAAATATTATCAGCCCATGAAAGGTATAGGGGTTAGTTCGATTTAACATTTACTGAACTTAAATATTTAAAGAAGTTATATGTATATTTATTTATACATTTAATAAAATTTGAATATTAATGAATAAAGTTGTTATAGCTTAAAAAATGTATAAATAATTATTTAGGTTCTTTCCAATTATTCAAAAGGAACTGTAATAATTATTATAAATAATTATAGTTAACTTTAAATTCCAATACAATGTCCCCCAAAAACTATCTTAAATGCTAACCGAACTTCCTGGAATATCATTTCCAAAGGTAGCTTCACATTCGATCACATTTCGTAAACGTTTGAGTGCCAATAAATATATCCATGGTGCATATTTGCCAGCAGGTAGCCCACTTTCATATGCACCTCCAAAAGGTAAATATTTGCACTTGTAAATGACATTCACGTGTGCCAATCTGCATTTCCCCACCTCCTCGTTGAATGCCCCGCCTCTGGCTACTATCGTATCTATATATATATTTGGGGTCTTTGTTTTTGTTTCCTCCGTTGCTCCACTTCATGTTTGATCGCAGTGCGTTGTGAAGGGGGTTATGAAGGTGGGGCCTCTGCTGGCACCCGTGATGACATTTTTTGTAGAGAAACCCAAACATATTGCGGGTGTCGTGTATATTTCTCATAAATCGGCTTAAAAAGCGGATGTGCAAAGAGATCCGCAGTGCATTTGTTTTGTGCTCCCCTGAATCAGACGTCATCGTTCCGAACCCCTTTCCCCTCGGGGAAGATATGTACGTTCGCCTTTTGCGTAAGCAATTTCACGCAGCACATAAAGCTTTTCATATTTCACTCGTTTTCGTTCCAACTCGAGGCGAACTCCACTTCGGTGAGATGACCGGAGGAGGGTCAACGCAGCTTGACTTATTTTTAACGTCGTTAGTTACGAGGAAAATGTTTAAGATGAAGGGTATATCTGATTTAGGGAGACTAAGGAATCAGACAAATATTTATAGCTAGAATTGTATATTCTAGCATTAAATATTTGTTTCAATGTAATTATAAAGAAAATATAATTTTAAATTAAATTTCTTTGAGTCCTTCATGTACAGGATATCCCTCTAGTCCAAGTCCATTTGACCCAACTGATTTGTGTTATTTGCACCCCCTCTGGCCACTTGTTGTCTGACGGTTGTGTTGCGATGTTTTGCCTGTTGTTGGTGTCAGTGTCAGCTGCTGGGATTTATGAAGTGAAACATGCCAGGACTAAAGATTGAGAGGGAAAAAGATTGAGAGGGAGGAGGAGGATTTATCTGCAGCCTGCAGTCCTGAATCCTAGCGAAGGATGCGTTATTTAGTGGCTCTCAGATAAAGCCTTGGCCCCGTTTCCTGAAAAAGCGAGAATTTATATTCAAATCAATGTGAAATGTTTACTTCAGATGCGGCTTAACCCTTTTTTTTCGTTGTAATGAAAAGCGAAATATCAGAAATAAGAAAAAAAGACCATACGCCTTATAATATATGTACCTCCAACCGAGAGGAAAGAAATGGATAATTATGCAAAGCAAAGATTGCGTAATCAGCGTTAATGAGGCACTGAAAAAGGGGTCGCCGCAAGGAGCTCTTCTTTTCCTGCTGATTTGGCTAATTGAATGCAATTTTCGTCAGCCAATTTGGCTCTTAATGATGACAAACAGTGCTTAATTTCTACTAAAACCTTTTTTTCATCCTCTGTCTTTTTTTTTTTTCAACCCCTTTTCCAGCTGGCAACAATCCCCAGGACGATGCCGAGGTGATTAACGTGCCATCGCGCCCCCAGACCGAATCGGATTTCCATAACTTCCGCGGCGTCATCGATACGGGCTCTGGTTATCCCTTCCTCCAGCCGAATCCGTCGGGCTTCAATCTAGGTTTCTTCGACTCCTTTGATGGTGAGTAACTGGCGCGGCACATGCGGCGTATGCGTGATATGTGGCGTAATCGGCTTGAGCATTTTTAATGATATTTTAATTAAACAATATTGTAGTGTAGTCTCCTCCCGAAAAATGCATGCAACGTAATTACATGTCTCGGGTGCATTTAATTTCGTTATTATTATTCTGCTTAACGATGATCGAACGATTGCCACATTGCGTATACTTAATATTGGTTAACTTATAAGGGGTAAAATGGCTTTTAAGTGAGGTTTGTGGCCTAAGAGAGCATGTTATTAATTTTCTGCAAATTTAATACATAAAACGTTTTATCTAGAATACTTTTAGCATATTTATTAATTGAGAAAGTTGTTCAGTTCAAGCTTAAAACAAGAAAGGAAGCTAACTTCGGCTTTCCGAAGTTTATATACCCTTGCAGTTTACAATTGAGCTATGTAATTAAAAACGAAATTCTAAGATAACTTTAAATGGCATAATCTCAAATTTGATGAAAATATGTTGAGAAACAACCAAGTTATGATTTTTTCTATTATTTCGATGATGTTCCTATGGCAGCTATAGAATATAGTCGTTCGATTTTCATGAAATTTAAATTAAATCTCTGGAATAATATTAAGTGGCCAAATCTAAAGTTTGATGAAAATATGTTGAGAAACAGCGAAGTTATGATTTTTTCTATTTTTTCCCTGATAGTTCCTATGGCAGCTATAGGATATAGTCGGCCGATCCTTATGAAATTTGGTATGTCGTATTATGTTGCCAACAATAGCATTCGTACAAAATCTGAATTCTCTAACTCTAAAAACACCAAAGGAAAGAAGGGTGTGTGCAAAGTTTCAAGTCGATAGCTTTAAAACTGAGAGACTAGTTTGCGTAGAAACAGACAGACGGACAGACAGACGGACAGACGGACAGACGGACAGACGGACAGACGGACATGCTTATATCAACTCAGGAGGTGATCCTGACCAAGAATATATATACTTTATAGGGTCGGAGATGTCTCCTTCACTGCGTTGCACACTTTTGACCAAAATTATAATACCCTCTGCAAGGGTATAAAAATTTATTAAGTAAATATTCAAATAATTGCTCAACTTTTCTTTAAAATAAATAATACAAAGAGCATTGTCAGCTTCGAATCTGACCTGTATTGTTGGTAGAAATGAATTAAATGCATATCCTCTGGGTCAGGCCAATTAGCCAACTGTCCTTTGGGACTTTTTAAACTTTTCCATCTCGGTTTCAGACTACTCCCACGCTTTGCCAGTGAAATGAAAAACAATTTATCAAAATATTATGTCAAGTTCTTGTAGCCAGACAAAGTTTATTTATGCTTCTTGTATTTATTTCTATATATTTCTATAGAAGGAGAGAGAGAGAGAGAGAGAGGGAGAGAGAGGGAGATGGAAGGAGTAGGAGTAGGTCAAACCGGTCTGTTGACCATTAAAAGTGAAAAGTTTTGCGCCTCATCTTGCCAATTTCTGCTTAACTAAGACCGTAAGACGTTGCAGATGACGAAGATGAAGCCGAAACTTCATAAATCTTATCCTAATACGTTCGAGCGGGGGCCAGGATAAAAACTTCCCAAAGCCCTGGGCATTGTGTATGCATAAAAGTTGTTTTATTCTCCGTTGTCCCGTTGTCCCCGTTAGGGGTCTGGGGTTCAACGAGATAACGAAGCGTAGAAAATAGCATATAGACAAATAGAAAGTTGAGCGTTGCGGTTGCCAGCAAAGTTTCTTGTCAGCGAATTATGTTTGTTATAGCCAGAACTGGTCTACGAATAAACCATAAAGATGGAAGGCGCTAGAAACTCTGTTAGATTTTTCCAATGAATGTAGGCGAAGCGATAAAAATATTTTGATTAATAGAAAAAGTTGCAAGGAAGTGGTATTGAAATTGAATAAATAGATAGGCAATGTATACTGTATTAAATACCCAACGCAAAGTAGTCAACTATTTCACGCAGCTATTTAAACGCATTAAAATGCAGGCGGCAAATGGATTGGCGACAAACGACAATCAACAACCGGGCCAAAACAAAGTCCGCGAACAATGCGGTCAAGAATTTATGACAAGGTTAACGAGAGACCAGGGAAAAACCGCGTGGAAAAGGCCAAGAGCCGCGGCATATTGGCCCGAGAAACGAAAGTGGGGCTGCAATCCGGTGCTGGAGATTACAAAAGTGCAGACAAGAAAATGACGAAGACCCGGGGGGAGGCGACACAGAAAACGCTTTTTAGTGCGTTTGCGGATTAGGGATTTTCAAACTGAAAAATACATTAGCATGAGACAACGATGCCGCCGCCGACGACGATGGAATGTCTCTCCTTTTACAACGATTCAAGTAGATATAAAAAGGCAAGGAAAATTGCCAGGACGAGTCTGGAGTCTAGACCACGGGCACCTGCTGCAATTCCCACAGGGCACTCGAGATTACTTCTTTAAGTTTTTTAAATTTTTAGAGGGAACAAAGATAGCTAGGAAATATTATAAGGATAATATAAGGCGAAAAAAATAATCATTGGTTAGTGGTTATAATTATTTTTTAAATAAGAAAAACAATTCCTCAAAAACAAAAATATAATTTATGTAATATAGTATACGAAAAGTAATTTAAAATGTTTATTTTATTATTTAATTTGTATTATTATTATTACTAGACCTTCTCCGTCGCCTTCGCACCCGTCTCTGGCCAGGAGTTGTCTCTGATTCCTCTGATGAAGGAGCAGCAGCTGACTCTGATGAATCCAGTGTTGGCATTGGATCTGGTTTCTCACTTGGCTTGCCCTTGGCCCCATTGAATCCCAAGGATGGAAATACCACGTCTACCGTAAAGGTAGGACATATAAAGAAATCATAAAACAAAGTTAATAATGTATTTAATAACTGTTTACAGATATTATTACAAGGTTAAATTTAAAACTCACCTTTATAGATTTTTTAATAACTAATTTAATAATATTTTGGCAAGTTAATAACCAACTTTTGATCACCCCTTCAGGTTGTGGATGGCCACAAGGTTGAGATCAATGAGACCGTGTTCGGCAACACAAACAGCGTGTTTAAGGTGCGCGTCGTTAATGTAAGACCCCTGGACAGTGGCGAGGAGGTGGCCGAGGGTGTCCACACTAATGATGGCTTCCAGCCGGCTAAGGGGCCTGCCACATCCGCTCCGCCACCAGCCAAGTCTGCGGGACAAGGCGAGTTCGATGATGAGGTGGAAGAGGATGAACGCCGGGAGCCCCTGGAGAAGCAGCCCAAGGACAACGAGGTGCGCGACATTGACGAGCCCAAGGTATAAAAGTAATTTCGAGAGAAAGGATACAACTTTCTCGAAAAGACATTTAACCAGGAAAAGCTTGGCAAGCGCTCTACTAACCAATTAAAAAAAAAAAAACAAAATAAAAATTGTATATTGAGAACTTTCTATGAACTTGTAACATACCTATAAACAGATATTTCTAATATTTTTTAAATAAAGTTTTGCATAAAACTAAACAGCATAAAATGTATATATGAATGCCTGCGTTTTTCCACCTTACTAATGCAAATAAAATTAAATCTTATTGGTGACTTGTTTTTGGTTGTGGTTTGCTTCTTTTTTTATATATATACTTCTGTTTGTATAAAGCTTTTGCTTGTTAGTTTTTACATATTTTATTTTTAATTTAAAACCTTTTTTTTTGGTAACGTTTGCTGTTTAATTAAGTTTTGCTAATTTGTCGGGCCAATAATCTGGTCCAACCGCAATTGTAAATATTTTATTAACACGACAAAATGTTTAATTGTACAATTAGATGATTTTTCTCCGTTTTTATATCAGCATTGCAGTCATGTAATATGCATATTGGTTCATTGGATTTGTGAGTAATTTTATTTTTTATTTGCAATTGCATTGCATCTAAATTAATAATGCAAACAAATTATAGTTTGTGGCCACAATGAAAAAAAAAAAAATATAAAAAACGGTTGTAACAAAATATTATGCAAATATATAGATAAGTAAAAAATGGTAATGTGATGAGAGTGATATATATTTGCGAAACTCTGTAATTGACAGATAAATTTATGATTTAAATCATGACAAAGTTGAAGCTAACTAAGCTGGGAATTGAGCCATTTTTTAGGGATTGCCTTTTTTGTTTGCTTTTGGTTTATTCAGGACAAAGGTTAATTTTAATGAGAATTTTAAATCACTTACTCATATTTTATTTAGTATATAACCTTCTTATATGCAATTGATTTTAGTATAGAAGGAAATATTTAGTAAATTGTAGTAGGAAACTTTAAATATCATAGAAAAATTATGAAATCAATCGCTTCTTTTGTTACAAATGAAATAATTTACTTAATGGAGGTATTTGTATTTTATATTAAATAACTATAAGTTATCATTATTATTATTATATTATAAAGTAATTCCATGATATCCTTTTGGCTAATCTTTAATTTTATTTTAATGAACAAAACTATTAGTTTATCGGATAATTACCTTACAAAATTGCATTATAAATTTTCTCCTTATCATAAAACTACCTTCCTTTTTAACCACACAATTCCCTATTATCCTGGTCTTTAAAAAATATATCCTGTAGGACCCAGTACCCTTTCCATTGACCAAAGGGTCCTGAAGGTTACCCCGTACATGCATCATATGCGACAATTTTTCTTGGCGTTTTTTGCTGCAAGTCCATTAATTACTTTTAGGCTGTAATAAAAATTAATTTTTATTAAAAGTCATGCGCCCAGCTCGCATAAATTCTCGTCTTGGGCGTGTGCTGGGCGTGGCAGGTGGGGCGGAAAAGGGACGTATTTATGAGAATTTATTGTGGCGAAATCGACGAGTGCCGGTTGGATAAATTTTTTGTTGCTCTCCGCGAGCCGCATAAATCAGCGGAAAATTAATAAATGACCATAAAAAATTGCAATGCTGCGTAAAGCGCCATTATTAACAACTTTAAAGTTGTAAGTGACATGTCAACGTTTAAATACGCAAATTTAAATTTAAATAATGCCAGCGGTGACATTTCTGTACCCGCAACGGAAGCAAAAAGAAATATTAAATGGCGGGGAAAATAAAACTATTCGCACAAGTTGCGAATTTCATTCGATTTGTTGTTATATTTTCATTTTAATGTTTTTTTTTTGTGCGGTGTTCAACTTTATTTTTCATCTCGCGCGGATATTGAAAGTTGTGGCTTCTGTTTTTGGGGTCGGGGTATGGGTGTGTGGTGCAAGGGGGCTGACTTCTCATGCGTTTATTTGAATTTAATATTCATGGTTATAAATATTAATATATATACAAACACACACCTACGGAAGGGAGTGTGTGCGATAACTCCTTTGCCAGCTGAAACATCGAAACATTGAAAAACTGTTGAAGGCTGTTAAACAATTTGGCGATTGAAGCTCTTTGCAAAAACTCATGTGCCATAATGGCAAACACACTCTGGCTGGCGACTGTGTGTTTTATTAATATTTTCCTATTAAAAAGCGTAAAAATATCCAGACAAATGCACATAATTCACATTCATGAATGTGTGAGCTTTTGATAACTTTTCACAAATTACTTTGTGCATTTGCATTTCCATTTCAAATTGAATGCTAGCAGATGGTGGAAAGAAAATGGTTGGAAAATTTCATATTTATGGGAGAAAGATATTAATAAAATTATGGAATAAGAGACTGAGCTTCAATTTGCTTTATTAAATTGTATTTTCAAGGAATATAGAGAGTTTTTAGATGGTTCCAAATAATAAAAGTTCGGATGCTGTTGATAAATAGTAATAGCAGATTTTAATAAGATTATTTTAAAGAAATAATGAATTAATTCAGTTGAATATTAATGTAATATTTTTCTCAATATTTTATAACATTATGGTCAAAAAATCATTCAAAATATTTGGAAACACCTGGCAGAAACTTATCCATCATCTCTAAAGCAGAATTCTGAAGAAATTCCCCGGAATCTCAAAAGTCGTGACTCAGTCATAGCGCCATTCATCTGTAGAATGTGTAGCCCACTGCCTCCGTTTCTTTTCTTCTCAGTTTCAATTCTTCCGGTGAGTTAAGTCACCTCAAAACACAACAAATACTTAAATGATCACAAGCGGACAGAAATAAATAAATGTGCAAAACTTTGTGTATTAATAATATGAATTTCTTAGAAATTGCTAACGAGTGTAAAACGAAATTGGACAAAATTCGATGAGGGGCAATACTTGAACTAATGACGTCACATAACCTCTAACAGGAGTGAATGAGAGGGTCTTAGCGAAGGTGAATCATGAGTGCCATACTGCATGTTAAATGCTAATAATGAATGAAGGCATTATGGAAAATAAGAAAGAAAGAGACAGAGTCTATAGTCAGTACTATAGCTTGGCTATAGCTTTATTTGTTATTGTATCTTTTTCTCTCCCTTCGGGCAGCTTCTCTGTTAAGCTGACTCAGCTTGTAGGTCTGTTAAGCTAAACCTCTCTCTCTCTGGTAATTTTTTTTATATAAATATTATAAAACAGCGAGCCTAATTTAACAGCAGCTCAGTTGAAGATTTGAAGGCGAAGAGTAACTTGTGAGTTTCTTCAGATTGTGTTACTTTTTAAATTAAAAAAAATATATATACAGGTAATTAAAGAAATAAGAAAATATAATGTTATTAAATTTTTATAAAGGCACATAATTTTTCATATATGGCAACCCCTAAGAAAATTAATTTATAATTTATATAACAATGGTTTTGTGAATCAAACAATTTATTAAAAAATATTAATATTGGTATAAGATCAGCATGCTCAGAATATAACTAAACAATCCCAATTGGCTATAATAATAAATCGCAATAAATTAATTACAAATTTTATTCCATTTATTTCACACCCACGCACACATTATGCACCTGCAACTCATACACTCCCACACGCTGCACAGTCTACCACAACCACAACAACTGTAAGATCTACAACAACCACACTTGCCAGCAGATTACCTGAAGACTCCGAATCGGAAGCCACGGACATCAGTGAAGATATAGTGGAGACTCTATCGGTGGAAGAACAAAAGAAGACCATGGATCAGCTGCAGGAAATTATGGCATCAACGCAAAAGGAAGTGGAAAAGGAGGAGGCATTGGAACAGGAGCACCAGGAGAAGGAGTCCATGGAGATGGTGAAGGAGAAAGAGCGTGAAGAATTTGATTCCTCCGATGACGAAGATGCCGAAGCCACAACGCCCGTTGTAATGAGTGAAACCTTCAACGATGAGTGGTCTGAGTTCGATCAGGATCACGATCAGGATCAGGATCACCAACTGGACATTGAGGGGGACTTTGAAAATGATCTAAACAACGATATCGACATTGAGGAGAACTTTGTGCCCGTCGATCTATCTAACGATATAGCGGTGAACGATTTGGCTGCCGCCGATCCCGATTTTCCGCATAATCCTGATGCCGAGGTGTTTGCGCCACCGACTCTCATTAAAGCCATGCCGATGTTCGAGAAGCTCTCATTATCAGAGCCCTCCAAATAAGGATCCTCCCAAAGATCCCCATCTAGTCTAGGCAGTGTCTTTAGCCCTAAGTCCCTAGTTGTAAGCCAACGTCAACGAGGATATCTCTGAGAGATCCAAGAAAATCGGCATTTTCTTGTAATGTAAACAATCGTAATGTATCGTATTTATTTCGACAAATGGCGAGTATTAAGCGTGCACAAACTGCTGCATTGGAAATTATTTATTGCTAAAATACAAAAATTAAATTATAAATAAAATATTTAAAAAAAACTCAATGGATGCTTTGTGCTTTGTGGGTACTGTTAGGAAAGCTGGATGCTTTGTATTTTTATTAACTAATAGGACACCTACAAAAAAGTTTATCCACAAGGCAAAAAAAAAATTCATAAAAATATAACACAAAATAAAAAAAGAAAAAAAATGATTTATCACAAAAATTATAAATATTATTTTACTAACCTTTGAAATATTTTTTAATGCTTTAACACTGTATTGTATTTCAGTCTTTTTTATATAAACCTATTTATCAACGTTTTTATCAATCAATCCACATAATTAAGATCAGCAGATTGATTTATCTTCTGATGGGATGCCTTGATTTATTTTCAAATAAAGTAAATTATTAACCTCATCCGTCGAGCGCTTTAAGAGCATTAACCAAAGTGCTGCATAATTTCAGGCTGAAATTAATCTGTTCTTGTTTAAAGTGCAAAATTTCGTTAGTGATTTAAATTGAATATGAACAGAAAATGCTTCATAGGCATTATATGCCTCATTAGTTCTCGGTGCGATTAAAAAAGTAGCATAGTTAATTATTTTTTTCATGCCATACTTTGGGGTAATTAATTGTGGTCAACTTATGGTTAACTTAATTGTCTGTTATTCTTTGGTCAAACAAAACCTTGGCTATAAAAGCATATTAATTGATGAAATATTGGTTGGATGTTGGAAAGACAAGAGCCTGTTGCTTTGAAAATAATATTATAAAGACTCTATGTTTGTTAAAATAGAATTTAATTGGTTAAAAAAAGGTAAGTGGTTTTTCCATTATTAAAAATTCGTTATTTTATTTTAGATGGATAGGAACAGATCTTTCTTAACCAGTTTTCATATCTAAAATAACTTTTAATTATTGTTAGGAAAAATTAAAATAAATCACAATGCTTTGGTTTTTTCAAGAAATCTTTTCCATACATTTGTATTTTGAGTAATTTAAAGACATTTAATTTGTTTATTGCCCTTTACAAATTTACTTTTAAATTTGTTGTTGTTTAAATCTCGTTACTGTTTGGGCTGCAAGCCCATTGAATGCATAAGTGGCCAACATATTTGCGCATTGCATCCCGAGTTGCCATCACCATTCATTTATCTGGCGAATAAAGGTTGTTAACTGTTTGTGGGTATAAAGCATATCGGTAATTATGGCTCCTGAGCTCTCCATACTTAATTTTTCTGGTGCTACAAGAGCTCCTATCTCCCACCTGTCCGCTGCATGCTTTATTCCCCATCACAGACATCCCTTTGTGTGTGTTTGCTTTGGCCGTTGCAATGATTGCAACTTTTCAATTCGTATTTACAAAAGCGAAACAATGCGAGCCATACAAATGCGGATATACTCGTACAGATTTACATGTACCATATGTCTGTGGCCTGCGTTCGTTTAACAAATTTGAGCTGCAAACAAAACGAAATCCCTCAGACTGAATGTTGCTTTTCATCAACCACTTAAGCCGAGCTTTGGTCAAACTTTATCGAACATTAAATAATTAATTGGGATATGCTCATACCAGCGTGTTTACCTTTTCCGGAGATTGTTTGGCAGACGTTGTATTTACTTGATTTTAATTATCATTTATTGAAATGAATCTAGCTGTACTCAAAAAATATATATATAACTCTATTATTATTTACAGAAAATATAATTTAGTTTTCCTTTGGACTATTCTCACATCCACTGACTTAATTTAAGCTTCTCGTTTCGGGTGTTTGCCGCAACCACAGCGTTCCAGATGCTTTGAGGTGACAACGTGATATATTCCGCAGGACCTGCTCCTAATGATGCCACATGGGTCGTCTTCCCACAAAGCACACAGCAAAAGTTATGGTAAAATTTCATCAAATATGTGAAATGTTATTACATTTTTATATAAATTAATTTTTATTTTTATTCTGCTTTCATTTGTATTATACTTTTTATTTATGAGAACAAGTTTCTTATCCTTTTGGTTTCTTTTATTTGATTTCCGGTATATTTACGTATATTTCCCAGTGTAGTGTTCCCTGTTTCTCGGTTATAACTAAATACATAGTTTAATTCGTGGCTCGACGCTTTGTTCACGGTTGTTGCTTCCGCTTGTGTTTTTAATTTCGTTATGCCTTTGTTGCCAAATGGAGAAAAGGACGCATCGGGTGTTAAGCAGGAACAGCAGGAATCAGGGGCGTTAGGGGGTTAAGGGTGCCAAGCAAACACGGATTTGGCAGAGATTAGCGCTCGGTTCTGGCGGTTTTGTCGGTTTACTTTAGCTTCCGGTTGCCAGAGTTGAAGTTAATTAATTTTCGCTTATTTGATTGTTGGCGTGGCACAAAGAGCATGTTTATACAAGGAATGGCTAAGTTTATTCTTTGTACATTTCAGTAGCTACATTTCTATTTTATTTGTTAACCAAAGTATATAATATTAAATATTTAAATTAAAGAACGCACTAGCTTATTTCCTTCTGTGGGCTGTCTCCTGCTCAACGCGCTTAAGAATGTCATCCATGTTGGTGATCAATTTCTCTAGAATTTCCTCCAGCAGGCTCACGCGATTAGTTAAACTGAAATGGAATGAAAATATTACAAAACATTTAAAGTGCAAAGTTATGTAAATAGAAATTAATACCGAACAAGATCCTTATTTTCTCCCGGCGGAATTTCCTGGAAGTAACGAGCTCTGAAAGTAGAGAACTTTAATTAGTTAACGAAGGGAAAAGGATCTTTGGAGGAATTACTCTGTTGCTGTCAAGTTCTTCTGCATCACCTCGGGCTCCTCCTCGGTGACCTTGTTCTCTTCCTCAGTTTCGGGAGTGGGCTCCCGGTTAGGTCGGCGCTTCCGGCCGCAGTGAATAATCCAATAGAGCAAGCTGAGCGTTTTCTTATAGATATACGAGCCCAACTGGCTTCTTCCCTGGGTTATCTCACCCTTCACCGTGTTGTAGGTCTCCATAATAATTGCAAGGAACATGTTCTGGGGTAGAAAGAGCATTAATAATATGAGGAATAAGATTATATGTATTACTTACCAACAAAATGAAGAACACAAGCAGAATGTAGGTGAGGAAATAAATGGGACCCAAAACTCGATTTGCTTGCTCTATAAGATTGTACTGAAAGTCCCCGAGAATCATCCTAATCATGGTCAAAATAGAGGTAATAAAATTACGAAAATCTGGATGCTTGGTGCCAAATAAAAGTAAACCCAACTGTGCATAGGCCAGAAACACAATTCCAAACATAAGGCTAAAGCCAGCCAGGTCTTTCGAGCACTGTAAATTCACAGATTACAAAGCTGACATTTGGGTTTCATTTCGATCATTTTACAAACCCTTTTGAGAGTCGTTGTGAACTGCACAAGGGTCTTGTTGAAACTGATAAACTTGAATATTTTGATCCACACGAGAAAGGCCAGAATGGCCATCATGTCCACATAGATGATATTCCAGAAACAGAGCACGTCCAAACTTTGATAGGTAAAGTCTACCATGGCCCTTGTGGTGACCGAGTTTATCTTAAGACTGTGCCAAATGTTGTAACCCAAAGCTAGGTAACATAGCTAAATGAAAAAGGAAGATCAGTACAAATATCAAAGGAAATGTGAAAACCAGGTCCTTACCAGCAATATAATACAATCCAGCATATTCATAATGGAAAATATGTAATTTTTGCAGCCAGACTTGCGTACTTCATTTATCTCGTAAATGGTATAGTATACGACCATAATGTACCAGAATATATAAATTACGGACATCACCATGCTGCGGTCCGTGAAGAAGGAATGCTGCTTCACCGTCTGTAGATGGGCCTGGGGAATGACACCTCCCGTGGGCGGAATCTCCGCAATTAATCTGAAATTGGTAAAAACATTAAAAATGGCTTTCTATCAATCTGCCAATCTGCCTTACTTGACGCTCTGAAAAATATCCGTATTATCGTTAAACAAATTAAACTCCACCAGACAAAGTCGAGAGCCCCGGTCAAGCCAGTGATTGTTCTTCAAATCGGTGATAATAGCCAGGTTTTCATTCTTTTCGTAAGTCAAATCCACCACGTACCCCCCGGTACGATAGAAAGCCAGCACTGTCCAGAGTGGCATAGTGTGAAGGGCCGACATGGTCTGGTACGATATTCCCTGGAAATCTGACCTATCCTCGGCTGACCGTGAGTAGGCGGCATAGCAGCTGTTAAAGTACCGAATAAAGGCGTCGTTCACATAGCAGCTCTCCTTCCGCACGCGAATTTGCCTGATTCGTGGTGGACCCAGCAGAAGGTTCTCATACAGAAAGACACGTCCCTAAAAAGAACGATGATCGTATCAAATATAAATTTTAAATTTTGACAACAATTAAATTACCTCCAAATGGTTGTCAGATGAATTATGATTATGTTTCTGTGTTTCTTTTCCTCTCGGATTTTTCTGTCTGCTCGACCTGGCGCTCGTCTTCGAGTCTACGCCAGGATCCCAGTAAAACCCGGGATTTCTTCTTGCACGCTGATCAACTGTGTTTTCAAAAGATGCACCATCATCCGAAAACTCATTCAAACTGTTCCCACGAAGATCCTCAGGTTGTGGTTTCGAACCGCCATCGGCGTTATTTGTAGTGTCATTATCACTACGTCCATCTATTAAGGTCAAGTCGCCATGGAGTGTTATCAGAAAGTTGTAGATCAAATAGTCCCACCAATCCGGTACGGTGATTTGCTTATCGAAGCAAACAGTGACCGAGGGAGCAATTACCAGATCACGGGTGGTGAAGAGTTTCTTTATTGTGTCGTTGAAATAGAACATGTACGAGTGGCGCACCGAAAGAGTTACTGGTAGATAATATATGTAAAACGTATCACAAAATTTACTCGATTAATTTTCCACTTACCCAGCGATGTTAGGATCAGGAATATAATAAAAACGGTGAACTCGATGAGGGCGTCGCGCACTTCCTCATCGGTGGTGTATAGAATACGACCCGTCTTGGCTTTGTTCTGGGAACCACCTATCGATGCTCGTCGTGGCTGCCGATTTAACGGCGTCGTTTTGTTACCCTCACCGGATGTTGATGGTCGTTCCTCTTTAACCGATCCCCGGGGAGTGTGACTGCTGGTTAACTGGCCCTTAGAAACTTGAGTAGACTGGGTTGCCTGGGCCGATGACGATGGTCTAGTATTTCGAGTATTTGTTTGCAAAGATTCCACAGTATCAGAAGCCTTGATGGGCGATGGTTTAGATGGCTTAGAAACGGGAACATTTTTTGTTGGAGTAGAATCAGGACGATCAACAGGAACACTATCAGCATGAGTTTCCAGAATAGAAACTCTTCGTGGTGTAGCCTTGGCTCCCGAAGCTCTCGTCGTATCACTTGTAGGCTGTGTTGCATGGCTGGAGATGGGCATGGGCACAGGATCTGGCATACTTGCCCTTCTGGATGAGACACGTCCCGAATGGAGTTCACCCGTTGTTCCAAATGGTAAAGACCCTGGAATAATAACTATTCTTGGCGGTGTCACCTGACTGGAAATAGACATGGGCCTATCATCTGGAATAATTGGTTTTAAGGATGAGAAAGGTCCCGCATCGAGCACACCCGTTCTTCCAGATGGTAAAGACCCTGGATCAATAACTTTTCTTGGCGGTGTAACCACGGGACTTAGTAATGGCGGTGTGCCCGGGCGCGCGACCTTGCTGGAGGCGGTAGGTTGTTCCGCACGTCGCTTTACAACCATAGGTGGAGGGGCAACAAAAGACGCAGTTAATTCGCCCGGAGTCGCGGTCGTAGGAACCGATGTCCTATGCTTTCGAGGTGAAAGAGGCTTTGGTTGTCCGCCCGCCGAAGGAAGCACTGGTGGTCCGGTCGGAGAAGTAATCACGAGTGGTCTGTTCTGCAAAATAGGCACTGGTCTGCTCTGCGGAGTTGGCACTGGTCTGCTCTGCGGAGTAGGCACTGGTCTGCTTTGCGGAGGAGTTGGTTCTGGTCTGCTCTGCGGAATTGGCACTGGTGGTCCGCTCACCGAATGAGGCTTTGGTGGTGCGCTCGCCGAATGAGGCACTCGTCCGTCCGGCGGCGCAGGCACTCGTAGTCCGCCCGGTGGAGTAGGCATCGGTGGTCCGCTCGGCAAAGGATGCACTCGTGGTGCACCCGGCGACCCAGGCATCGCAGGCATCGCAGGCACTGGTGGTCGGGTCGCCGAAAGAGGCACTTGTGGTCCGCCCGGCGGCGAAGGCACTGGTGGCCCGCCCGAGGGTTTTTCACCTTGACCCTTCTTGGACATTTTCGATAGATTTTAGCTTTTTTATTGCTCCAAAATTTCTTTCACTAAACAAAGCACAGATATATATATATATCGTTTCCAGGGGCTCGCCAGCTTCAGACTGAAAAATGTTGTGAACTGACCCCAACGACAGGCACACGTATCTTGAAGTTTAAAGAATGCTTGCTTGGACCAAGGCTGAGGTGGAATAAAGTGTTGCTTACTTGGCTTTTTTTGTTGCTTAAATGTTAAAAGTTTTATTTTCGGAATATAAAAATGAAAAGTTAATAGAATAAAATAGAATTTAAGCTTTGTATAAAATAAAATGTTTCTTTAAGGATTATAAAACATTTATAATATTTTACATTTATACATTTTTTAATTGATTAAATTATACATTTTAAATATATAATATATTTATTATTTTCTTGATATATTTAACCTTAAATCAGAAGCAAGAGCAGCATCTTTATAAGGTAGTTTGTGCCGCTGCTACCAAAAATGGATTACTAACATACGAATCTGATCGAATTTCAGTATTTTATTTATTATTTTATTATTATTATTATTTTTAAATATATTTTAAACTTTAACAATTTAGCATTAGTTTGTCCATTGATGCCAACACTGCCCGATGGTTAGCACCTGAAAAAAAACAAGATCCCAGACAACAGCTGCACATTCGGCGACGCCGTGCATATGCATATTTCATGCGTTAACGCCAACATTTGAATTGCAACCCAGGAGCGGATTCGTTGGAGAAGGAGAAGGAGAAGGAAAAGGAGGCAGTAGGAGGAGTCAGTAGCCAGCCAGTGCAGGATGCTTTTGATTTATGGCAGTGCTTGTTGGATGGCCCACCTCGGCGTTTTCGCCTCCTTCTGGTCTGCAGCTATCAGCGCCAGTTGAGTTGTCAGTTGGCGCATAAAGAATGCATGTACAATAGCATAAATGTGATAAGATCCCTCTCAACGAGCGAATTCTGGGATTCCTGCGGAGGACTCCATTGCCAGCAGGATGAGAGTGACTTTCTTTAAGGCGATTTAACAGTCTAAGATGGATATCGTCCTTGCAGTAAAGGTTATTTAAAACGCTATTCGTGGGATTTTAAATGTAGAAAAAATTGGTAACTTAAAGAACTTCAGTCAGCGTAAAAATAATAAACGTACTCATATATTTTTAAAATATTTAATATTTTATTTGTAAATATGTGAAACCGATTCATTGTCTTCAATTTCGTACACACCGCTCAATAAAATGTTGTTTTAAAATACATACTAAATTGTTTACACTTTAATTTGTTTGACTTTTATTCCATTCCATGACATCAAGTGCAAATTAAGTACAAAGTTGGTAAAATGTGGGTTTGCTTTGAAATCAAATTGCTGTTAAGTTAGCATAGAATATAGTTTAAAACTATTAATGACTATATAAAATAGATTTGATGTAAGGATGTAAGAAGCCATTCCAGAAGTTAACATTTCTTGTGACATTTATGATAAGCTTTATTTTGATTTAGCTAAAACTACTAGTTCATGTTTACGATATTTCGCATCTTAGGTGTTTCTACCTGTTTTAATTAATATGCTTTATTATTATTATTTTTTTAGTTCATTTTAGCTAACCCTTTGAATGTCTCTCACTACGAACGGAATTTCGAATGTTTTTAGTTGGTTTGTATTTAGATTACCTTAAAATTTAACTAAATATTAATTTACTAAATTGTTTCGTGTGTGCAAAATATAAATTTCTATTTTCGTCTGCATTTGTTGTGTTCCATTTTTGTTTCCCTTTTTTTTATTTTGCTTGCTTAACTATTTGGCTTTGATAAATACTTTGGCGCCGCCCACAAGGCAGCTTCAAATTTTTGGACTTTATTTTTGTTTTTTAGTTTTATTTTTATTGTAGGACTTGTTTGCCGACCACGTTGATTAGTTTAGATTAGGGCTTGATGAAAAATGGTTGATGGTTGTGTTTCAGCAAATGTGATTACAACAAGGATGCAACTTTTAAGCTACTTCTTTGGTTAAGGGTTGATTTTGCGGTTCATTTTTGTGCACTCGAGAACTTTATTTGTAAGCCTTTTGCTTTTCTATTTGCTTTACTTTCCTATTCACTTATCAGATACATTTTTGTAATTGGTCCTTTGGTTTCAGAACGTTGCTGCTAAAAAAAGGCACAATTGATTAAGCTACTAGTTTTATCCATTGTCTGTTTTGTGATTTAGTTGTGACTGCGTGCTGGCCCCACCAGGCCATGCCCCTCTAGGCCACCTTAGCAGGTAGGTAGTAGCTAGTACGGCTTGGCCGCATCCTTGGAACGTTTCAGTTGGACCTTCAGACGCTTGGTGCCGATCTGAAAGCCATGCATCGCCTGGATGGCCGCGTTGGCCGAGTGCGGATTGTCGTAGGAGACGAAGCCGAAGCACTTGGACAGGTTGGTCTGCTTGTCGATGAACACCTTGGCCGACAGGACATTGCCGAAGGGCAGAAATGTCGACGCGAGATCCGTGTCAATGAACTCCTGAGGTAGGTGATAAATGAAGAGGTTGCTGCCATCTGGACCTGGTAAGGTAAAATATGAAATTATTAATAATAATTAAATTATTTTTCTCTCAAAAACTCACCCTCGATTTGTTTGCCAGCCACGCCCGCAGCTGCCGCTTGAAGGGCGCTGGCAGTCAGGGGCTGAGCGGCTCCATAGGCGGCCGCTCCATTTGTCAGACCACTCAGGGAGGGGGTATAGGGATCGGCGGCACTCGGGGGCCCTACAATGATGGCAAATAAAACCATTAGAAATATTCACACAAATATATATAAAATTCAATCAATTGAAAAATAATCTCAAATAATACTAAAATTTGTTTTTGTAGTTTTCTAAAGAAACAAATTACCCAAACACACATACACACACACAGAAACAGGACAAAATACACACACAGTGGGACATACAAGACAACAACAGGATACAGAGAAAAATAGAATCAACCATAAACAAGAACCATATCTGAACAATAAACGAACCCAAGTTGAGTTAACGCATATGAGATTTGGGCCCTTTATTTATTATGATTTTTAGCCATCCTTTTTTTCACACTTTGTGCTCAGCCGTTTTATGCCTTCTTTTATCTTTTCTTTTTTGCTTTTTGTGGCCCTTGTCCTTTCATTATTAAATTTTGTACTCTCTTTTATTTTGCTTCTGTATTCCTGGGCAAAAAAATGTTGTTAGCCTTTGTTGTTTGGTCTCCCCGCATGGCGCCTGTTTTTTAATTGAGCCAGAAAACATTTTTGTTGTTCCCGCTGCTGCTGAGCTTTTTTCATAATCTACTATAAATTTATTACTTTCTTTTAGTTTTTCCTTTGTTTCCTTTGATTGTTTTATATAAGGATTTTTTATTATTGCGTTTGTAAATTTGTTGGGTGCAGTTTTTATGCCAAAAAAATTTGGAGGGAATGTAAGTTTTAGAAGGAAATTAATTTAATTTTTGTGCATTTCATAAAAGTTGCTAATTGAAAAGATAATTGGGAACGTTGATGTGAAAAAGGTTTGGAAATTTATTGCCTTAGCTTTTGGTTTTGTAATGAATTATATGTAAAGTTTGTGGGGAGTAAAGTTTTTGATAAAATGTTTGCTATAATAAAACTGTGACTTACTATGTTTGAATATGTTTTATATATTTCAAGTTCATACATAATATCCAAATGATTTTATCTTTAAATTTTCTTGGCATTTATAAGTCTTTAAATTCCTGCTTTCCCTTTTTCCTAAATATTTTTAGGCGTTTCATAAACAAGATTTCCTTTCATGTAAATATTAAGCCTCATCCTACGCATTCAATCAGAGCTTGACTCTGTGGAATGTTGTGGCAATATATATTTTTTTTCGCTTCTATTTTGTTTTATTAAAAACTCAATTTTTTTTTCAAATGCAATCAAGAACGTGTTGTTTGGAATGCCGTTTATTTCCTTTTGTCATAGATTTGATTCCTTTACGCGTACACTGCCTTTCAGAGTCGCTATTTTTAATATTCTTTTTCAAAAAAATTCTTTTTCAGTTGGTTTTTATGAAAATTCATTTTCTTTTTATTGACAAATATGGGTAAATTGTAAAAATAATAAAACATAAAAGGGCAAAAAATATTTTGAATTAGAAACGTTCAGCCGGAAATTAAAGTTGGTATTGCCGACGGGGATTCTTCAACAACGATGTGAATATTCAGACGAATTTAATTAACTATTGAGCTTTGGCATTTTCAGAATATTTCTATATTTATTTTAATATTTTTTTTTCGTTTTTGTATTATGTGAAAAATATTTGAAATAAGTTTGTAGATGAAACAAAAAAAGTAAATGTAAATTTCTATATTTGGTTAAGCTGTATAAGTATCTGGGAATCCTAAATATTAGTTAAAGAAAATATATGGTACATATTTAAGGGACAAGGCATGGCGCTGTCATAGGCTGTCATGCAGGCTGCGTGGAGGCTATGTTATTGGAGCTTATATTGTTTAGAGTTAGTGTGATTAAGTGCCAGAGGTAAAACTCTGTTTGATTACATTACAAAACAAAAGAACACATACAAACATTTACAAAATACACAAACACAACCACCCCTACCCGAAACATACATATTGATACACTCAATGAACAGAAAGTAAAGGTACGATAATAGTCAAGGGAATATTATTATTTTGAGCTTTTCCATAAACGGATATATATTTTAAATTTAACAGCCAATATTATAGCTGATAAATTAGTGGGAGAATTTATAATTAACCTTATTTTAATTTGACTAAATATTTTCGGAAGAAAATAATATTTATTAAGCAGGAAAAGTCTTTTGAAAATATTTTAATTTTTTTTTTGAGCAGGAAAGCCGAAAGTTTTTATGTTAATGCTCTTCCAATATGGTAAAATATTTAAAAAAACTTCAACAAATTTCAATTTAATAATGTTTTCTTAATTAATTATGTTTATAATGATTTTTTTAATACGTAATCAAGATCCGACATTCCTGCATATTATTTTTTTTGAGGGTAATTATGAGTTGGTGATCTACTTACACAGCGCGTTCAGGGTCAGCGTCTGACCACCGCCCACCTGCTGGGTGGGCGTGGCCATCAACTGCGACATGTTAAAGGCCGCCGCCGATGGAGGTGGCTGCTGTTGCTGTTGTTGGGCGGCGGCGTAGGTCAGTCGCTGGTGATGCAGGCTGCTTGTCCCTCTCTGGCTCTGGCTACTCTGGCTGTGATGGGCGATGGTCAGCGGATGGTGGGCATGGGCATGGGCGTGGGCGTGGGCGGTGGGTGTGGCTAGCAGGGCTACCAGATTCTGCATAGACAGGGATGGAGCGGCGAGCAGTCCAGTGCCAGGAGCATGCCCGGCGGCAGGGATCCCGATGCCGCTGCTGCTGCTGCTGCTGCCGCCGCCGCCGCCGCTGCTGCCTGTGGGTGGTGCGGATGGTGATGGGATGCCGCCGCCGCCGCCGCCAAGTGGGAGAGGTGCTGCTGCTGCTGCTGCTGCTGCGACGGCAGCCGATAGAGATGCGGCTGCTGCGGATGCGGCGCTCCCGGCGGCGCCACCTGATGGGTGTGACTGAGGCTGTGGCTGTGACTGTGGGTGCTGGCTGTGGTGGGCACTGTTATCCGATGGGTGGTGGAAATTTAGTCCTGAGTTCCATAGTTATTTTTTTTGTTTTTTTTTTTGGTTTTGTTTTGTACAGTTTTGAGTTGGTTGGTTTTATGGTTTAAGGTTTTGAGTTGGTTGAGTTGGTTGATTGATTGTACATGACCACAGAGTCAATCATAGACATACCAAATAATGTTCAACGAATATTTATATATATAAAAAAACATAGAAGAAAACACACACCCAATTGGATTATTTACATTTACAAAAAATTATAAGAAAAGTAATTTCAATTTAACATATTTTCGTTTTTTCGTTTCGGTTTGGGTTTCGATTCGATCAATTTTATGTAAATATGTAAACATACAAATCAAAACATAATAAAAAAAAAGGAGAGGGAAGAGGGGGAAAAAACAAAAACAAAATGAAAATGGGTAACATAAAATGAAATAAAAATACAAGTAATTAAACTATGGAAAATAAAATAAAAGGTCTCAATGAATATTTTAATTTAATATGAAAAAAAATGGGTTTTAAATAAGAAATGAAAAATGTAAATAAATTATAAAATTAAAATCTTTGAAAGGGTCTTTTAAAAAAATATAACAACGGAAAATAATTCAAATAAAAAGCACACAATAAAAATATACAAATAATAAAATAAACAGAAAACAAATAAATACATAGTAAAATCGAAAGGAAACAATAATTAAATCATAAAATGCATTCAATTAAATAAATAAAAATTTAGTTTAACGCAACGAAGGGATGCAGGATATAAACTAAACAAAAAATCATAAAAAAATAAAATAATCAAACAAACATAAACGCAGAGACATAAAATTCAATTCAATCGAATGCAGTTAGACATAAAGTAAATATATATAAAATTATGTAAATCAATGGCATTAAATAATTGAATAAATCTAAGAAGAATGCTGGCGGAAGGAAACCGGAAACAGCAAAATCGTTCGCTTCGGTTTCCGGTTTCCGTTATGCTTTTCGTAGGCTGCTCTTATGTTGCATACTTGGCGGCGCTGGCAAAATATTGAAAGCTTTTTTTTCTACACAAAACAAGAATCCTGAGAACAACACACACGCAGAGAGGCAGAAAGAGAGGGAGAGGGCAGGCAGGTGTGTGCATGTGTGTGTGGGAGGGAGAGGTAAAGAGAGAGAGGGAAAGAGAGATGAACAGGGACATTCACATAGGGAGCCGGGCATTGTCTAGCATATTTAAGGAATATTTCTCAAATTGCTTCCTCGCTTTGAATGAGCTGCATTCTATGTGTGTGTGTGTGTTTAGTTTTGATATCCTTTGCAATCCTCATACTCCTTTTTCCCCCCTTGGCTTCCCTTTTTTGTGGGCATAATAAAACTTTAAGTGTTCTCACCTGCGGACAACTTCAGGTGCTGGGCTGTTGCCACATTGGAATTGCATTTGTTTACCTGCCAGGCCCCCGGCTATTGGGGCTAAAGCATACAATATCTTTGTGTGTGTGTGTGTGTGTGTGTGGAGCCCTTCGTTTCAGCCACCTTTGATGGCGCCTTTTGCCCTTGGGGCCTTTGGCAGGACTTATAAAAATTTCAAGTCGGCAAATGGGCAAAAGAAGCACAGAAGAGAAAATGCTAGACAAAGACGTTCCTAGCTGGTGGGTTATTCCTTTGCGGACTTGCCTTCTTCACTGTCTTTTATAAGTGGGTAAAAATTTGGCTTAGAGCTTTAAATATTTTACTATTCTTAAGAAGGATTTTTAAAACACTTTTAAATGTGTCTAAAAAGGTTTTAATTCCTATATTTATTTCCCTTATATGAAGCTTAACTATCAGAATTTTTCTTTTATCTGAAATCTGATTCCTAACCATAATTAAATAAGGGTTTTTCTGTCAACGCTCGATTCCGAAATTGGTCAAATCAGCCAACGTTTACAGGTCCGCCGCATCCACTTAACGGTCTCATTCAGCACTTATATACAAAAAAAATATATATAAACGAAACGAAGGAGCGTAGAGGACACGTTCCATACATTTGCTGGCCATCAGAGTTCGGAGTCGTCGAGTCCTTTGTGGGTCCCCTCCTGGATCTGGCATTTAAAAACGTCATTTGTTATTCAAGTGGCATACGTCGTCGCTCTAAGTTCCCCTAACTGCCCAAGAGCTGCCCTTACTGTCCGTTCACAGTTACTGCCGTCGGGGTCAGGTTGGATTTGGGGGCTAACCCATCCTCCTTCTTCTAGCATTGCCTCCGCTTTTGTCACTTTTCCTCAGTACGAATCCCTTCCGCATGCCCTGCTACTTTCTGGAAAGTGTCTGCTATGGCATAAAGTATGGTTTTCTTTTCTAGATTAATTTAAATTAAAGAATTTAAGCTAGAAAAAATGATAATATTTTGTTATTTCTGTTAATTGTCTAGTAAAAATATCTAATTAATTTTGTCTTGATTTTTAGCCTTGTTAGTGTATCTCATTTACCTAGAAAGTTCCCCTTTTCATGGCAGATTTTTTTGCGCTTTGTGCGATTACATCACGCGCCGCTCAACATTCGGTTGTCTGTGATTCCCCTTTTATTTCCCTTTGCCCTCCTCATCTCCCTACCGGCCTTTGTTTGTTCAAGCCCTTGTGCTTGATTTGTTATGCGCAAAATGTCCACGTTTACGGCGAGACTGGTCAGAAGGGGGCGTGCCACGTCGTCGGTCATTCTAATGAAGCGGCGCTGCATATGCAACACGTTTACATCGACGCCCTGTACGTGTGCGACTGTTGGCCAGAAATCTGAGAGACCGTCTGGGCCATCATCATCATCATCATCATCATCCTCGTGGCAGCATCATCGTCGTGTCATCCCGTCATTGTCGTTGTCCACCTTTTAATCCTATTACAATGTTTTTGTTTTATTCATCAGGCTCTTCAGTCGCCTTCAGGGCCTGGTTTTCTCCCATCTTTCCCGTAACTTTTCCGGCTTTCTCTCTGTCTCTTCCCATAGCGCCTGCATTTATGCAGATTTTGTTGCTTAAATTGAAATTAATTATTTGTCAGTTGTTGCTGCTGGAAGAAGGATTTTCCTTTGCTTCGTTTCCCGCGCTTTTGTTATTTTTTTCTCCCATTTCGTCTAACTAAAATCTGCCGGTTATAAATGAAGTCAGCAGGGAAGAGGGATTTTTTTGTTGCCATTTTGACATTAATTGTCATGAAACTAACCAAAAAATTTGATTTTACATGATTTTAAATTTACTGCATGACCTCTTTGGTTAATCAGGAAATGCCTGAAGCATATTAAATGTTGGAACAATTATCCTAATTGGATAGTTATTTAATAATAATAGATTAGGAAAGAATTTAATATTTTTAACACATTTTTAGTAAGTGGCACACACATCACACACACATAGAACACCTGCATTATAATTAAACAATTACAGCTCATTCAACATTCTCTTAAATCCCTTTCAAACATAATTTCAGCTTTATTCAATCGATGCTTAAAAACACATTTATAACACATAATAAATCGTTCGATCTATTGAGCAATGAATGGGAACATCCAGAAAGTTAAAAAGACGTATAAATTAAATTAAATAAATTATATTTTCGAGAACATATTTTGTTTTGCAGTAAAAACACATAAAAAGTGCGCGATTGAAAAGAAATAAGGATAAACAGAGAGTAAAAACACACGGAGAAAACAACGAGCAAATGTGTGGAAACAAAGACAGGTAGTATGAAAGTTACGGATAATAGATATATAGATATAGGAAATATAGTGGAAGATGCAACGTTGTGGATTTGTTCAGTGTCTGTGACTAAAATCAAAGATTATAGAATCAAATTTATGGATGAGAAAGTATTAGTTATACATTTTATAAGATAAACTTGTAGTTTTATCTAAACTGTCTCATCCATATATTGTATAATCTCAGCTAAGGATATATTTTTCATTTTGGACTTTTGGGGTAATAATCAAGGAGGATCTGACCTATCGAATTAACCTAACTCTTATCTCTAATCTCACGCTAGCCACTCACCTGGCATATAGTGTGCCGGACTCAGTCCGTATCCGTGGAGCTGCTGGTACAGCTGCAGGTGAGCCGCTGTCGCTGGATCTGTTCCCAAATAAGCAGCAGCTGCCGCCGCCGCTGCCGCAGCTCCCTGATGCGGATTACTGGCCAGCAGGGCGGGCGCCAAGGATGCGTTGAGGGCGGCGGATGATGGCACCTGAACGAGAGCCGCTTGGGCCGGTGCTCCCGCCTGCTGGACTGGAGGTACTGCTGCCAGAGCGGCGGCCATTGATGGATTTGGCCGGGCCGCTGAGGGTGTGGTGGCTATCAGGGCGGTGGCCGCATTAGCGGTGGGTGTGGCTGCTGCAGCAGAAGCTCCGCTGGCCGAGGGTCCTGTCAGTGCATTAATGCCACAGAAAGCATGAAGCTGCTGCATTTTCTTTTGGTCCTTTTCCTTTTGCGTGTCCGCGAATTTGACGACCAACGGGGCCGAACAGCCCTCCATGGTCTGACTTTGGTGGAGAGCCTAAAAATAAGTAAAAAGTATGTTTAATATTAAAATATGTAATTATTAAATACATACTTTTATTTATTATTAATTAGAATATTAAAACTAAGAGCTAGAATATCTGTTAACTGGCTTACTATAAGTAAGTTTTTAAGTAATATTACTCATACGCAGTGTTGTCATTTTATCAGAAAGTATTTCGATTGCTTGCAGACATTTATTATTTTATTAATAATTTATACATGTATAAAACCTCCATGCCAAGATTTATATATATTATTTATTGTGTGTAATATTTCTAAACTTATAGTTATATAAAAATCAATATTACTCATACGCACGGTTGTCATTTTTAAGAAGTTTTTTAATTTATAAAATACCGCTAACCCGTTTTAAATATTTTTTCCTGCCAACATTTCCATCCCGCCATGGCCATGGCTTGGAAAAACTGTCTTTGGGCTGTGTAACCATGGCGACCTGTTTTAAAACTCGGAAATTTCCCTAATTACTTTGTAGCCAAGAGCAGCAGTGTCGCTGCGATGGCCGGAGAGGGGGCAAAACAATGCGCCGGCCATAAAAGTCGCGCCAGAGCCGCAAGAATTATAGTCAATGTAATTAAAGAGCACTTCTGGTGGCTGCCACGATACAGGCGGCACGAGCAACGCTGAAGGGGCATGGCAGGGGCGTGGCAGGATGCAGGCCAGAGTTGCCAGCAGCAGCGCCACAATTGAGCGGAAGTTTTGGAGCCCGGGTCGCCATAGTCATACCCATAGCCCCATAGCCCCGGCTGAGTTTCAATGATAAAGTCTACATAAACCGGAAAATAAGTAAAGTGGCTTGCCAGACCCCACCCTCGACCCGAACGCGGGCCGCGAAACATTCCCCTCATCAGACCGCAGCCTAAATGCCTTCGCTAAATGTTTGGCCTCGTTTTCGTGACGCCAGCCTCGCCTCGATTCTCGCCCCATCTCATCCCCGAATGCCATTCCTGCGCCATTTTGTTTGTTTTCGGGCTTAGCTGAAAGGTGTAAATTAAGTCGCTTAAGCGGACAAATGGCTGTGTGGGTTAAACTATCCATCCGGGAGGAGGGAGGAGGGACCTGTCAAATGGGTGGACATGCGGATGCGGATGCGGCTTAAGTGCGCGTCATTATACTGATGCTGTAAGCCGTCGAGAGCGGCTGCCATAAAACTTATCAAAACTGTTTTCGACCTCTAAATACCTTGGCTGAGGAGGGAGTTTCTGTTTAGAAGTTTGTCAAGGAATTGTTCAAGGAGAAAAACGCAGGTGGTCAGAAGAATTGAGGTTAAATAAACTTGAATTAGGTTTATTTTAGATTTGATTTAGATCGAATTTCTTTAAATAAAAATACTATACAATTTTTTATATGAAAATGTTAGTATTTATTTAGTATTTATTTAGTATTTATTTAGTTAGTATTTTTTTATTTTATGTAAATAAGCAAGGTTTTCTTATCACAAATTTTTGCCATTTAAAATCTTGCTGTACTTATTTAATCTTTTACTTAAAACACCCCCCAAGTCCTTCACTAATCCTTGGTCATTTTTCAAAGCTCAGTCTCTACAACTTAGCTCACAAAAAACAAGAAGGGTTAAATGACCCGTTGGCCAAGAGTGAGCACTGGAAACCCAACCGCATTCCGAACTTGGCCTGGACTCAGCGCAAACCACTTGACAAATTAGCGAGACGAATGCGAAAAATAAAATCTGCATGCGTTGAAAAATGCTATCATCATTTGGCCACCCATTTTCCCACCCCTCGTCCGCTTACTCATACTTTTTTCCTCAGCTTTCATTCGGGCTTTTTCGCAAAGAAAAAGAGAGACTTAATGGTGGAAAGAGTAGCGGCAGAGAACAAATTGCTGGGCCATAAACATGGCACATTAATATTAAATGCACTCTGGTAGGACGAGCTTCGCTCTCTTGGGTTAGCTTGGGCATGGGCATGGGCTAGGGTTGGCTTTCTTGGTCCTGGATTGCATTTGATGGCGCTGCATACTTTCAGGCGTCAATAGACTGCAATGACTTTGCATCTCTCGCTTCAGTTGCCCTCGATCCAAATGATTTGCTTCTTCTTGGCTTTAAAACATTTCGAATGCCTGGATCCTTGGGATCCTTGGCCAAGACGTGTGCGTGCCTAGAATCCCGTAATTTGACTTCAAATGCATTAAAATCCCTCACTCTCACGCTTAGATCCCAGTACAGTGATAACTTGCAAGTTATAATGCTGGAATAATATTTCTAAACTAAAATGCATATTTTTTTCAAGTAATTTAAATATTAAATTCTTAAATTTGAGAAGGTCTACTCATTCCTAAGCCTTTGAAGATCAAATAAATACATTTTGAGGCACATTTCCTGAACTATAAGGCCGCATCCTTAGATTACATCGTCGCAGCCCCTACGTTCTTCCGTCGAGCCTTCCAGTGTATCTGTGTATGTATTTTGCTATGCGACAGTGTGCATGCATGGCCATTGCAATGGCCGTCCGCCCACAACAACATTCATCTTGCAAAAGGCGACAAATTATGTGCAATATACACAGAACAGAGAAGAACAGAGACGGCATATTCGGACGTTCCATGTGTGTGTGTGGGTGTGTGTATGTGTTTGCCTGTCGGAAGTTTGTAATTTTGCCTGTTTCCGGCACAAAACTTGCATTAGTGTTGGCTGGCAGTGTGTGTGTGTGTGTGTGAGTGTGTGTTCAGGATGTTTGCTTAAAAGTGAAAGAGATGGCATGGGAAACGGAGGATCCTGTGGGGTTACTTGGTTGCCAGGATTACCGTTGACTTCTTCCGCTGCCAGAGGCGGCGTCTTGCTTGCGTTTCTGCTTCCTGTTTGCAGTTGCATGTGGTTTTTGTTGTTGTTGTCGCTGCCATTGTGGAATGAAGCTGTGCCTGTGTGGGTGACTTTGCTTTGGCAGCCATGTGTGTGTGTGGGTGTTTGGGTGTATGTGAACGAAACGTGTTTTATATGCGCGACTCTTGCCGCCACAGCAATTAATCATGGCGACAGTTTTTCCCACAGACTCGCTACAGGAGCCAAGACAATGATGCGCTTAAAGCAGATAATCGGAATTTAAGCTGATCGTTTTTTTTTCTCTCTTTTGTGGATCTTTCTTGGAATTTTTTACGCAAGTGCAGGGATTTTTATGTCATTGATGGAAGTTTTGTCAGGGGAAAAGGGTTTTCGATAAGTAGCAACGGTTTAAGAAAACTTCTTTCCATAGATTTCATTGTTTAAAAAAATATTATAACTATTTCTTTGATATTATCAATATTTTCACCCTCTCTTATATTAAATACTTAATTTTTTTCATAATTTCTACTATAACAAACCATAAACTTACCTTGATAGCCCCAATGGCGTTCTGTTTGGTAGCGAATGTGACGAAGGCGCAGCCCTTGCTCTGGCCTGCCTGATCCCGGAGCACGGTGCACTCCTCGATGGTTCCATGGCCAGTGAAGAGTTGCCGCACATCGGCCTCGGTGTACTTTTTGTTCAGCATGCCGACGAAGAGTTTCCGCTCTGCAAATACATCAGCGGAAAATGCGAAATGAGTGGAATGTTTTTCAGTGAATGCTTGCGGAAATAAACATAAAATAAATGCGTATACGACAGGGTAGGCTGACGTAGAGTGGTAAAATTAACATAAATAACAATTGTGGGGAATGTGAAGAGAGCCGGGTCAAGAGGTCCTGCAAACTGCAAAAGCGCGGGCCTTAAAGGCACCAACTTAATGAGTTGCCAATGCAGGCAGGAACTATTATTATGGTCCGTGCGGTACTTCATTCAGGGCCGTAAAAATGTTGCCCCAACTGAGGCTGCTGACTGATTGACTAACGGACCGAATGACTGACTGACTGAGTGACTGACTGACGAAAGCTGCAAACGAAATGGTCGCCATAAAAATGGCATTAAAAAAAGCGAGTAAATGGGTACATATGTGTGCAGCTTAACAGCTTTAAAGCTTATGCTTGGCAAAAGGTGACACTATAAATAATAGTCTAGCTGCTTTCAAGCTAAATATTAAAATTATTAAAATTAAAATAATGTTTAAATATCTTAGAAATTGGTAACAGCATAGGTTTATCATGTATTGAAGTAAACAAATTGGTTTTCCAGTTAAGTTTCCTTCAGTTTTTGTATTTCAGGGGTTAATTATTTAATTAAACTGATTTTTTGTTCATTTTCTTTTGTTTTTGAATTTAAACTTCTCTTTTAAAGCTACAAACTCTAAAATTTCTGTACAAACTATAAAATTTTCTGTATATTTTCCAAGATTTATTATAGATCCTGCAGCATCACTGACCCCGCTTAAAGCCACAACAGGTGAACACATGTTTGGCAGGATTTTCTTTTATGAACTCATAGCTGGGCGCTTAAATTCGTTAATGAGCTGCCACCCCTGCGTGCTGGCTTTTTCCGTTTAACGATCGACCAGCAAGTATTTAACCCGAATTGCGGAACACCCGGCGTATGAGTGATATTTGTTGGTTATTTCTGATTTTTTGACTCCTCGTATGAAGCAAGGGAGTTGCAATTAATCAGAGGACAACTTTGTAAGCAGCTGGGTCCTGTAAAGGGGAATTTAACTTTAAAATGACACAATAAATCGCCTTTCGAATATATGTATGTATGTATATGGGGATTCTCCCCCACTTCATATCGAAACGAGAACATTTGTAAGGGAAAAGTTTTGTTGCACGGCAATTGTTATGCTTTATCTCGGTCGGTCCCCATGTGAAACTTTTTGGGGAGCGCACATGCAAAAGACTAAAAACGCAATCGCAACAAATCGAATCAATGCAACAAGAACTGCAACTGGAACTGAACTGCAGCCATAAGAAGGAGCAACTTTTCATTCTGCAACACTTTCCACATTCCTCTAACTGCCCCACAACTTGCCTTAAAGTTTTTCAGAGACAAAACACACACAGACAGACATATGTACGTACATGAATACGCATAAGGGGCGATTCCAAAAGTATTCTCCTTAAAACAAACTCGATACCCTTACTTAAAAAGGAGTATAGCTGGAAAATTATGTTGGATACAATAAAATGATTAACAAAGGTACCATTCTCTAAGAAAATCTTTTATAAAACACAGTAATGAGAGGGTTTTCCCAATATAAATTTAGTTTAATTTTTAGGGTACTTCAACTTTCACATATTCCACTTGAAAACACTCTCTCTCTCTCTCTCCAGGGTTCACCGCTTTGGGCAGGGGTGTCGTAAAGTATAAATATAGAAAATTGTGTCGCTGCAAGGGAAGTGATTGGAAATTGTTGCTTTCGCCTGGAGTTGGCACCAGAAGAGACCCCAAACCGAGGCACTCAGAACGCACTCAGCCTGCTGCTTCGGGGGTCTTATCTCAGGTGCTTTCTTTTTTCTTTTTTTTTTTTTTTTGTGGAAAATGTGAGGTGTGGGGTAAGTTTTTTGCACTTTTGTGTGCTAAATACACAGGAAGTTATAGGTCTTTCCTAGCACTCAGGTCCCAGGTCTGTTTGCAATGCACCCTCACTATCTCTCTCTCTCTGTCTCTCTCTGTCCGGCACATGTGGAAAATTTATTTGAGGTTAGTTCAGGTGCGACACAAGAAGTAACATTTTATATATTTATTGTATGGATTTGCCATTTTAAGTTGAAACTTTGCCAGCGAGAAGATACGTACGAGGAAAAGGGCTATGACACAAAAGGAGGTTCAAACTTATTGCAAGCACCTGAGTCTCCCGTTATTTTCTCGCCCACTCGAGAAGCTTGTTAAGGACCTCTTTTGTATTTGGCATCGCTGATTGGAAAGTTTTATGCGCACGTGATTTTTCAGCGCTGATAAAAGCAGCGTGTTGGGGAAAGTCCAGAGCAGCGAAAAAAAAACACCAAAAATGTATAAAATCCCCAAGAATTCGCTTTTGTTCTCGCAAGTGATGTGCGTTAAATTGGTTCGCAATGGTTTTGAGGATGAGGAGGAGGATGGAGGATGGAGTGGCCATAATTTAAGATATTCAAACATAAATCTTCCTAGGGATCACTAGCTAGGGTTTCTTTAAAGCCAGATGAGATATATAATCCTCTCAGACCATTAGCATAACTTTTATATAATATATTATAATAAAAGATTAATATTTTATTATTTAATTCTGGAAACATTATATACCCTCTAAAGATTCCTGAAATAATACAGTTCTTCAATCCGATTTTAATGGCGAAAAACCCACTGATTCATTAAGGGTTATGGCCCATTTGCATTGGCTTTTCGTGGCTGCCATTCCGGTGCAATCTCCGCATTAATTCGGCCCTAGGCAGTTTATCATTTTCACCTTTTTCGGCTGGAAGGAATCTCATTTAAGTAGAGTCACTGCCACCACAGTTCTCTTCACCCAAAGTCCCAGCATCCCAGTGCATCTCTCTGTCATTCCTTTGGGCCATTACAGTTGCAGAAATTGCAATTTCACGACAATTACCACAAATTGGTTTCCTCAACTGGCTGGGCGAACATTTTCGTTTTCGTCCCTCGTCTTTCGTGCCTTCCGCCTTACAATTATGCAGGAAAGTTACGCCCACCGCAGCCCAAGGATTTTTCAGCAGCATCAACGGAGGAGGAGGAGGATGAGGAGCAGGAGAAGGGCAGGTCCTTCCGCTTGTGGCATATGCATTGTAAGTTCATCCTTGGGAGCCAACTCTGCCATATGATGTCGTTAACTGTCTTAAGATTTATATGCTCAGTCAAAAGCGGAAACTGCACTTTCCTTCTTGTCCCTTTCCCGCAGGATGTCCTCATATATTTCAGTTCACACTTGAGACATCAACTTTTGTGTCAAGTTGGTTTCTGGCCGCTCCCCCGAAAAATTTTCTGGCTCCCGGGCAAAGTTTGTCATGTGCATAATTTACTTTTTCCACACACATACCCATTACGCTTCCTCTTTATCTTATTAGAGACTTTTTCTGTGGAGTCAGCCAGGCATTAGATTGCATTCAATTTGCATTGCAATTTAATTGCTCGCCTCTCGCAAAAATCCTTCGGCAGCTCTTAATTATTTACGCAGTAGTGTTTGTTTGGCATAAACAAATTAAGCGCCTAGTGCGAATGAATGTTTACAAGCTAAGCTGCCAGGAATCCAAGATAATATATATATGTATTTATATATGCACCACAAATTATATGCACTTAAGCGTGCCAAGAGAATGGTTAAGTCAATGGCGGTTTTCCAGGTGTTTGGATACTCTTTTAAAGATGTTGAACATTGAAATTTTATATATAGTTAATAAATATTTATTTTCATTTGTAATTATTATATATAGAAATATTTAGAATGATATGTTGTCTGAAAATTAGGAAAATATTAATTTTTAGGTAAAGTGGGGATAGACTTCCTTCTCAAACATTTAATTTATAACTTTGTGTATTACTTTTTTATTTTGATATAACTAATTTCGAGTATTATTCAGTCATTTCTGATTTATTTCTTTGAAATATATAAGTACATCCTACATTACAGATAAAGATTATTTTTAGTCTTAAGAAAACTTTATATTTGAATATCTTTTATTTCAATAAAATAATTTTCTACTGAAAAGCTCTCCTTACTCCTTAAGAACTACATAACTTTTCCCATAGCTGATCTCCTCTATATTTTCCCTATACCATAAGCATGAGTAAGTCGCAAACAAAAGTCAAACGCATTAACCAGAACAATTGAAAACCATGCAAACGAATGAAGCGCATAAAACTTTGCCACATTCGAAAGTTAGGGGGGGAAAATTTCGCCCCAAGGATTGTCAGCTGAGATTTGCATACATACTCGTTGTATATCGGATGGAGTGGAGCTTGCTACTAATGCGAAGAACATTAAAACGAGGACGAGCAGCAGCGCAAAAGGATAAATGTTAAACATGCCAGCCAGATTTATACAAAAAGACACACATTCATATCGCACTCGGATTCGGATTCGGATTCGGATTCGGTTTCAAATGGAGGACGAGCACATTATTCAATGTGCGGCCAGGGGCTAAAGAGAAGCTGTAAAGTAATACATATGTAAAAGCAGATGTGAACAAGTTAGCTAATGGCTATGCATGCCAGCCCCCCCTGTTCCATAAATACCAAACATTGTCAGCATTTAGAATTATTATTGGTATATTTTGAGCTGACAGATTTTTAGTTTCATTCTCCTTGGGCAGTTTTGATATTAATTTAAGTTGTTTAGTCACAGGTAAGGCAGCAGCAGCACCGACTTATCGCTAAACTTGAAATAAATCTTGAATTAATTAAGGCACATTATGTATAAGCAGAGCTTGTCTCTGAGAGAAACTAATCACATTTTAAGCTACTTAGGCAGTAGCTCGGCTCGTCGACGTCGTTGTCTATCAGGTTTCAATTAAAATTTTGCATAAAACATTGACAGCGAAAGGGAAGCGGATATGTGAAGGACTAGGCCTGCAGGATATGCTGCCATCTTTCACAACCGTTAACGTTTTCAATTATAACATAAACACTCAAATAACGCTGTGCATATTGCAATGGAAAGTCTTCAAGGCTACACTGTACAAAATAGTTATTAAATATGAATACATGCTTGCTAGCTGGAAGTATTTAATATTTTTCTTTAATTTTATTTATAAATATAACCTTTTTTATCAATAAAAATTTAAAATGTAAATTAAGGAATCAAGTAAAATCAATTTTGTTTTTTTCCTACTGATATCCTGACTTCTCCTGTTGTTGTTACTCTGTGTGTACTGTACAGATTAAGCGCTGAGAACACACAGGCCTGATAAATGAAAATGCCAGGCACACATGTGCAACAGCAGCAACAGCAACAACAGCAACAGCAACAGCAGCAGCACTGGCTGCAGCATCACGGCAGCAATTTGAAGTGCTGCACGAGTTGGAGGCAACTTTTCACATATTTGTATCTGTTTGTGTTGTTAAGTAGTTTGGGCGCTTCCAGCTCGCAGTCTCAGCTGCATAAATATTTATTGCAGAAAATTCATGTGTGCCGTGGAAGGCGCATATTTCCATAGCATACTTTCGGATGAAGAGCGGAGAGGAGAGCTCTCATAATTAATTTAAAGCCCCGGCAATCGAGTAAAAAATAAAATGAAGTAAAAAAAAAAATTGGTTGTAAACTGCTGAAATTATGATGCTCATTGCCTGGCCATCAAAATGCACTAAAATGGGAATTACATACATGTATGGTACATCGGGACGTTGGAGTTTATGGCCCCCACCAACCTATGGCGCTTCTGGAAATTTTTTTATGTTTTAATTCAATTAAGCTCCCAGCCCTCCCTGCCCTGGAAATGAGCGGCAAAAAGGAAAACGTCTGTGGGCGACGCATTTAATGTGCACAAATTTTCGACATTTCTTTCTCACTCTTTGGGTCTCTGCCGCGCTCAACATATTTGCATAATTTCGCAATAATTGACAAGCGGAAAATGGCGATGCGGAAGCGGAAATTAAAATGGAATTTCCAACTAAACTTTTTCCTTTTATTTGCCAGAGCAGAGGCAACATAGTGACGCTTTGCCAAGAATAATTATGTGCATGTAATTAATTTTTCAACAAGAAAAGAAACTTTAGCAACTAGGGATAGTTGGGAGGGTTAATGTGAAACAAAAAGAAATAAAAGTATTTTTTTAAATAGGAAACTTAAATAAATAAACCTATTTTCCTGCTTTCTTAAAAAATAAACAATTTAAACAATTTAATTTCTTACTAAAAACACTGTTCCATTATAATCCCTCTGTCGACTCTGTAGTTTCCCAGGCCGCAAATACAATTAACCGTCATAAAAGCTAATGCCATTCGCTTTGCCAACCACTGCGACAAATGAACGAAATAATTATATTCGTCCTTTCCCCTCCCTCAGAACCAATTTTATACCAGCCCAATCCCCCTCAGGGATACCCAGCACCATTGCCCCTGACCAATGACTTCGTTGACAGGACTAGGAGCCGGAGCTGGAGGATCCCTGGGCACGTTTCGATTACGTTGACAACACTTCCGGCCCGCGAGCGCCACAATTTCCGCTGCAGTGTCGACGAAAAAGGGGGAAAATCGTAAAACCGGGGATCCCCCAAAGATGAAGGGGTTGCAATAGGCAAACTGCCAGCAGCCAAAAGGGGGACGTTAGGGTTGGGAAATATTGGGAGGAGGGAGCTGCTCATTTTTGCCATCCGCTTGAAAGGTTCATTTGTGTGCTTTATGAGCTATATATCGTGTCTTGTGCTCTATTTTTTTTAGTATTTATATGGGAGCACTCTGATATTTTAAAGTGCTGAGAAAATAAAAATAAGCACTCACTTTAGGCTTTTCTACAATACCTAAAAAATACATTTAAATATATTTTACTTCTTAAAATTAATAATTATTATTATTAAATCAAGAGAAGGCTGGCATTATTTATATTTCTAAGTATAATATTTATAATATAAGCATTTAATTTGTTTAAAAGGTCTCGTTAGTGATCGCTAAACGACAATTAATTTTGTATTTACTATTATATTTAATTATTTGCTATTCCACCGATGTTCTTCCATTATATATGCTATCTAAAGTGTGTCTAAAGTCACGGGTTTTAAAAATATAACAATTTTTTGTTTCAATTCAGTTGTTTTTTATTTTTGTAGCCATTCGATGACCGCTTCTGGCTGCCTTTGTGCTCCTCATTCAATTACCGCTGCCAGCGGCTATTCCTATTCTAATGTTTTCCATCCCATTTTCCCCCCTTTTTCCATTGCCGATGTTCTCAAGTGCTTCACTGGCAACTTGCCCTGAAGATGGAAAATTCTTCTGGCAAGCGGGGAAAAAGCGGAGATCGGGCGGAGCTAAAAGGGGAGTGCTATTCCCCTCAGTCCATAAACATACATATTTTTTCTAATATTTTCCTATTGCTTCTATATTATTTTTCATGCAAGTATCAACATCTTTCTTCAGTTCTTGGCAAGCGAATCATCCACTTGGAGATTGTTGAAATTGAACTACAAAGAGGTTGCAGTCTCGAGTGGAACATGGAAATGACTTAATGAAAAACCACTTGAGCAATATCAATCAGCCAAATGTACGTCAGCCTTTGGATTTTCCTCAGCAAATGCTGTATTTTATTTTAGCTTACTAATTGACAACATAATCAAGAATTAAAATGTCAGCTAAATGCAAGAGGAAAATTATTACACAGAAAGAAGGGGATTGAGAATTCTTAAAGTTAATTCCTTTGGATTTTATATAATAAGTATTACCTTTATTGATTATGTTGAAGGTATTTAATTTGAAAATAAAACTGATCTTTATTTTAAATCAGTAAATAGTTTTCTTTCTCTGCAATCGTAAATTGCAACTGAGATAGAAACAAAATGCCAAATATTCTGACAGGTTGAGCTGGTCTGGCTGCATCTACGGCTAGATGATTAATTTGAGTCTTGAATTCAAAATTTAAGCTGAAATTCCAAATTTTTTTCGTTGTTCTCCCATTATTTGCAGGTCTGCTTTTGGTCTCCGGCAAACTGGTTCTATGACGCACGTGCTCCGGAGACAATAAACGTTTCTGTTTTCGTGGTTATTGTTTGGTAGGGGGCGTTCGGGCGCTCGTAAGATACATTTTGACGTCGTATCTTATGTCACTTTATCTCGCATGCCTTGCTGCACATTTAATCTCGCAGATACTCTGCACTCCCCGAACTCCCCCAAGGTGTCTCTACATATTTGCGGCTGCTAGATGTCACGTCAAAGGTAATTTTGATTGCCAGTCAGTCAGTCAGTCAGGCAGCCAGGCAGTCAGCATCTCTGTAGGTGCTTCATTCTCCAACAAGTTGCTCAAATCTTCAGCTCCACACTCATAAAGTACCTCAACTTGTTCCAACGAACGTACCTTTGAAGTACTTTTTGTTTTTCATATTTTTTAAACTTGCCTCAAAATGCGCCTTGCATAGTAATCAGTTGGGAATCTTTGGCGAAGAGTGTGAGCAGGTGGAGCTAAGGTGATTACTTGGGTGATGATTATTATGAGTGAGGGAGTGTTTATAATAGCCAGCTTTTCAACTTAATGCAGAGGTAATAAAGCTATTGGGTATGGAAATTAACGGTTTGGAGATAGTTTATTGGGAATTTGAAGCATTTATAGATGAAAAATTGAAAATAAATGAGTATATTATTGAAAACTATGTACGTTTTATTTATATTACTTTTTAAAGGTTTGATAATATCTTAACAGCTTATACCAAACATCCAAGTATCAGTCTTGGAACCAAATCCAATTTTGTTTCCTTGTAATTCTGCCTGGCTTAGCCACCACTTCATTCTCCGCCACATATTATCATTTTGGGCTTATAAGGAATTCCCCTCACATTCTAGGTTCTCAGACCTAATTAGCTCAAAATTCCTCAAGCGGAATTCATCTTCTATGAACGCCAGGATCTGCCAGCCAAAGAGGAAGTCCCTCTACTTCGGGCAAGGGGATAGGCCTTGTGCACTCTGCACATAAATGTGTTTAAATATGGTTACACAAAGATACTGTCACGCTCGATCGCTCCAATAAATAGGCAATAAATGGAAATTTGCCAGCAAATTTTCCTATCACTCGTATTTTCCAGCTGCAAAGTTTGATTACCGATTGTTTTGAGTTGGCATTGGTTTGGGGGGCTCATGTAAATATATGCAGATGGGAAAGTCCGATTTCCAGTGTATCTGTTTGAGCTGTTTTCCAATTGCTGGGCATACACCGGGATTAAAAGTTTTGTGAGAGAATAAGCAATAATTCTTATTAATAAAAACAGTTAATATTCCATTACATTCCAAGTTAAAAAAAAAAAGAGACAATTAAATCTAATTACTATGCCAAGAGCTTAAAGTTTTGTTTATAAAAAATATTGTATTCTTTATTATTTATTAATTTCCTAACCTAAATTGCTTTAAGAAATCTATATTTATTTTCAGCAATTTTTTTTACTGTGCACACACATCGGATTCAATTGATTACGTATTCCGCATTGTTGTGTATTTGTCGCGACAGAATTTCATTTGGTTCTTATGGGACGACGCTCAGTCGATCATGGGGACCCATTGAACTAGCCCCCCCACTGGTGCTTCCTCTATTCCTCCTTAACCCCTCGATGGGCCCTCTTAACCCCATTGCTGCCATTGAACTGTAACGCATTCGGCATTGTCTATGCAAAATGGTTGCTGCTGCTGCTGCTGCTCATTCTGCGGTGTTTCAACGAATTCGTCTGTTGTTCAACTTTTTGGTCACTTGTCGATGTTTGATTTTCAGAATGAAGTTGGGGTTTTCCTGGGGAAAAATGGAGTGGGTCGTGACGGAACTGGGCGTGGCTAGGCCAATTGTCAAATGGCTAAGAGTTCGCCAGATATTAGATGGGCAAACCAATTGATTCGTTGGAGCTAAGGGGAGTTGCACATTGAGAAAAGTGGTGATGGAATAATATTATATTCTATTAATATATTCAGGGAACTATACATTATTTTATAAATTGGAAATATCTGATATTTTTCTTATATCCCTCAATATTTTTTTCCATTTTACGTTTCTTGTCCATTCCCCAAATTAGCTTTTAGTAAGAAAGCCTGTTACCTCAGTGTTTTGGGCAATTGCAGCTTGTGTTCTATACTCTGCCTTTCCCTACCTCCCAAAAAATTAAACCCCCATCAATTGTCTGACGTCTAACACGGCGCATGACTTGCATATTTATGCGATATATGCGAAATGAATCGTTGACTTTAACTCTACCGTCTGACTTCGAAGGTGTCCAAAAGGCAATTGATAAATAAGCAGCTAAAAGGGAAACCAACTAACATGAGACGAAGAAAAAAAAACAGAACAAAACGGTCGAGAATAAAAAACTATAAATAAATAAAGTGCATGTATTTGGAAAGCAATTCGATGCAGGCGAGCGAACGGAAAATAATAATTTTACAGCGAGATCAAGTGACGGAGGGAAGAAGAAAGGGACGGTACCCAGAAAAAGGGGGAGGTGTAAAGGGGGCGTGTAAGCCAAAATGGCTGTCAGTCAAAAGTGAAGTGTAACAGATGTGTGTGAGTGTGTTACATAAGGTTGTGGGTTTCTGAATTTGCGGCAATGCATTATAAATGTATTTCCTTCACAAACACTAAAGAAATAGTGTGAAACTCACAGGTTTATTATTTATTACTAGTCAATATTAGGATTTAATTTTTCATATAAATAAAGATTCCATTATTTACCTTTTTATGGGAAAAACAAATTGTTTTTTATATTAATTGTTGTTATTTAATTATATTGATAACACACAATTGATATTCTAATTAATTTGTTTGCTCACATTTTGAATAAGAAATTGTTCCTTTTTTATATTAATAAAATTAAATTTAATTAAAACATTAAACGTTTTGTTATTTCCAGTGCATTTCCCTTCTTAACGTGTGCAAATGCGTTAACATAAATGTAACACGTTTCGCTGTGGTAGCAACAACTGCAACAGCCACTATCCACATGTCACGTAGCTTTTGCATGCCGGCGACAGAATCGAAAACCCCAAAGACCCCAAGAATTCTTGTGACCCAGGAAGCTGTCACATCTAAAAGGACCAGACAGGAAACATCACAGGAAACAAGGCAGGATGGAGCAGGAGAAGGGAATGGAAATATATTTAAGTCACTATCATTGTTATTGTTAGATCCAAGCTTTCCTAATCTAATATTCCCGACTACTGATGGAAGCTAAAAATATACATATACCTTAAGAAACCATAAATTGTTTATTGTATTTTTTTCAGTCACTAGTTTATTAAATCTTTGGCACAGGCGTGCTAATTAACGAGTCACGAAACCATTGCTGATGAAGTTATGCAACCTGAAAACGAACTTGAATTGTTGGAATTGGAGAAGAGAAACACAAAAAAGATTAGCGTTATAATTGGATTCTTGAAGTCTAAAAAAATTGAGATCTCTGAAAGGAAACTTTACATTAAAAAAACCTTAAATTTTATTTTAAATATATTTTTATGAGCTTTAAACTTCTGAAACTTCTCAGAATGCTGAATTTTTGTTTATTTGAATTATATATAATTTAAATTAAAATAAAATACACCAACTTCCCGAATAAACCGAATAAAAACTAAACGAAACTGAGAAAAACCAATGACTGTATTTATCCAATGTTTTCCATTTCCACTCAGCCCTTTCTTTCCCTTTTTTTTTATCCCCCTTTGTTTTGGATGGAGTTCAAAAGTCCCTTGACAAAGCTAAAATTTAATTAGCCGCCCAGCAAGTGGCGTTTGCAAATGAAATTACACAAACAACCCCCACATCCCCCGTTGCCCGCTGCACACACTCCCTTTGGGTCCCTCACATTGGTTTAACATTTAGCCACTTGGCGCGAAAAGGAAATAAAATACACGACAATCCAACAAAAGCGGACAAGGGGGACGAAAAAAAAAGAACGCAACTTGCATCGAAACATGAAACTCCCCGCTTTTCATCCTCGTGCTTTCTCCGGAAAATTGCTGTGCTGCACTGTGTTGTTGTGCAGGCGCTCTTAGCCCACCCGCCTGGCTTTGTAATCCTCGCGAGCTTCACAATAAACACGAAAATATAATTTGCAGCGTTTTTGCAGGCGACGCGCTTCCGCTGCCAAAGCGCAGAATGAACGCAATGAGTTTTAGACAATAGATGTAACAGTGAAGTGTGATTAAAAGCCACACATTGAAGGGGAAATCTGTAAAAAACTATTTTGTAGTTTAAAAAAATTGTTTACAGAAATTTTTGAGGAAGGTATAGTACGGTTCCTGGATTTTTAAATCAATTTGTGCTTTCTTTTTGTGGCAGTGATCAACTTTAACTTTATTGAATGTGAAGGTGTATATTTTACTACTTTTATAATGTTTTTGAAGGCATTAATATCCTACTAAGATACAGTCTTATATTCTTCAAAATATTTTAAGGAAATAAGGCTAAAAACAGAAAGACGAGACTCTTGTACATATTTTGTCAGTTAAATAATTAAAAGGACTATGATGAGACATAAATATTTGTTTCTCCCTATTAAATAAATATTTTTTTTGAGTCCTAACAGGTAACCCACATTAATTAAAGAGTTCCCCCATACAGTGACCTCACTGTACTTGGGACCGAGGGAGTTAGCTGTGCAAGTAACACTAATTACCTGGAACTAAATATGGCGCCGGATTCGGTGGCGGCAGCCAATACGTTGCCGTTATCGCCGGATACAACTGATGGCCATTTGTGGTCATGTTTGTGGACATGCCCGCGGACGGGTGGTGCTGAGGGTTGCCGGGATGATGGTACTGATGGTGCATGGGCGGCGGTGGTGAGTGCTGTTGCTGGTGATGTGGCGGCGAGGAGTCCGCGGAAGAGGAGCTGCCGGAGCTGAGCTTGTTGCTGTAGCGGACTAGGATGCCGTTGTTGTTGTTGTTGCTAATGGGCGGCGGAGATCCTCCTCCTCCGCCATGAACCTTCGCCAGTAGGGTGCGCTGGTCGCCATTTCCAGTTGCATTTCCATTTCCGCTTCCGTTGATATTGTTGTTTAAGGAATTGCTGCTACATTCCATGATATTTGGATTTTTCATTTTATTTATGGGTCGCTAGTTGGCGCCAACCACAAGCACGACGAACAAAACAAAAAATACTTCGAAGGGTTGGAAATCGTATTTTTCGATTTAGCTAAAACTTGGATTTGTTGGTTTATTGGCCTCCTGGGCTATATTAAAAACGAAAACCAATATTTTATTTGTATTTATTTTAGCACAAGGGCTGCCATTAAAATGCCACAATTATTCACTTGTGCATAATTTGAATTTTATTTGCTGCACAAACACACATAACACACGCGTTGATATTTCACTCTTTTTTTTTAGGACAGCGCCATTTTTGTATATAACTAATTAATTTGCCATATTGTCCGGTGAGTGCAGTTAGCCTTTTTGCAACAGCGCAATATTTTTTACGATTTTTATTGGCATCCAGTGTTATTTACTTTCAATTTGTTGCACATCCCCCATATCGCTAATGGCCCAGACATGACCCGACCGTACAGTCTGTCCATACAGATGGACGATATTTATTTTTATCGTTACGATTATTATGGCGATCACATAGCGCAGTTATTTGATTTTGCATTTAATGTCCGCTAAGGAGACCCGCAAAACGATATTAAAATCGTTGAAAAAATCACAACAAATAAATGAAAATACACTTAATCCATCCAGCTTTCGCTTAAACAATTTTTATTGACAATGCCATATTTTTTATATTGATAGAAATATCATTATGGAAAATTATAAAAAAATATAATCTGCCCTTACTATTTTTTTCAGTACATGTAACTGCTTTAGGCCAGCTTTTAGTACGTTAAAATATTTCCAACTTAGCACCAGGCCACTCCCATCTGCTGGGCTTTCTACCTTTTCTGTGTATATAACACCTGCACGAAGCTCTAATCAGCTTGAATGGAGTTTAAAAGAAACGAATGTCTGTGTTTATACAATAAATGAGACCGAGACAGGGGGAGAGCCAGAGAACTCTGGGTAAATAATTGGTAACTCGAGTCCCATGTGGGAGTTTTGAGCTGGAAAACTAAACAAGCCGACAACTGTTCGACACCTAAACATATACGAACAATATGAAATTGTGAAATTTGCAGCTTATTTATTTAGTCACAACACCAACAGACGCTTCGCTCTCAAGTTTGGTTTATTTCATTGTGAAATTCCATCTGAAAGTATCGGATATAGCTGCTGATTGGGGCTATTTATGGTACACTATTACGATTAAAGTATATATTTATTTAATTCAAATGGTTCTTATCAAAACAAGATTCTAAAAATATTCTAAATACTTTCCGAATTCAGAATATTGCAGAGTTTATTGAATAAGTTTATTTTTATAATTTAAATTGTGTTCAAACAATATATAGTTACTTCTCTTTAGTTTTGTATTCTCACTATTTACATTTTTCTTTAAGAAATACAAATTCTTTGAAGACCCGTCTTCATATGGCATTTCAAATATGTTTGCATTTCAATAAGTACATAATTTGCATCCAATAGCTCAAGTGCTTTTCCCATTTCATGTGAAATTTGAATAATTTTTTGGGAGTACTCGTATTTTCTAATTTAGCCAGCTTTTCCTTTAGCCCCTCTGCCCCACTCTCTTCACCTCTCCACCTGCCTCCATTTGTCTATTTTCAATTTTCTTGTGACCCAACTAAAATTGACGTTTGCCAGTCTATTGACAGACTGCCTAAAGAAGACGATGATGATGACGATGATGGGCTGGGACGAGATGATGATGCTGATGCTGATGCTGATGCTGATGTCGGAGCTGATGGCTTCTTGTTTGTACATGGCCAACATATAGACATAAATATGCGTAAATAGACAAGTTTCCACCGCCGTGCCCTTTCATCCACCTCCTCTTGTAACTCAGAAGAAAGTGCAAATATTGACGAGAGTTTCCATTTTGCAGGTGGCCAAAAGTGGAACAGTTTTCTGTCAGTTGAGAGAGTTGCGACATATGCTAAACCAATTGATTCGGTACGCAAAAGTCTATAACTATAACTATATATTGTGTATATAATATTGTATATACTATGAGCAGCACGTGGGTACAATTTTCTGTGACATTTTCGTAATCACTTTGTTAACGCTTCGCTGGGCCCCTCGACAAATTTTAAATTGCGGCATAATTTTTCCAAGTGCCCTGCAGTTTTGAGTTTTGAGTTGAAAAACATAGTTACCTTTGCCGTTTCTTCTTCCTAACCCACATTTTGTAAACTTTGTACACTATCTCTGAGCTGGAAATTAACTTGACAACAAGCTGGCTCGGCTCAGGTTGGCTTGGCTCGCAATTATCGCATAAACTTTGCATTTACACTCTGAACTTTGCCTCATGTGGTTACCTTTATTTTTGTGTTTGTCGGTGGTTAGTTCGCTGCTGTTGTTGTTATTATTGCTGCTAAATGAAAATATTCAGAGCGTAAAGTTACGCTTTTCCATTATAAGCGAGTCATTCGAAGCATGATAAAATCTAATGTGGAGGTTTCGGTCTCGAAGAATATCGAAAGTGAGTTTGTGACTCACAAAAGCAGAAGAATTGTGGTTTATTATTACCCAAGAAGGTAGAATGTTATATAATTATGACCACAAGTCGGTTATAATGTAATAATTGGCATAATTACAGCTTTAAATGTGGTTTAATAGTTCATAAAAATATTTTCATATACAAAAATATGAAAGTAACATAAAGTATGTGCTTATAGGTTACAGAAAACCCCAACAAGCTATTTCAAAACAAAGAATTGTAATCTTAATATTGATCATAGCATTTATTCCTAATCTATTATTATTTATTTTATTTATAGTAAATATGTCACCAAAATAGTATAGCGGACAAATTGATCCCACAAATCTCCTAAGCTCTGCCTACTTTTCAATTTATATTTAAATATTTTCAAGTTCCTTGAAAACGGAATTCTTCTTGACGAGCCGCTGACATTTTGTATTTAATACTACCTGCACTCAGTGTCTTATTTTTCCTCGTGTGAGGCTCCTCAAAAATGAAAAGCGAAAGAAAATTTGACAACTGACAATTTCCGTTTGTTGACTTCGTTTGCCTTTGAGTGATTATTTACCGAGGGACCATTTTCTCTCCCCTTACCAATGAATCATTTTCTTTTCGAAAATCATTACGTGAGTGAAAAATGTGGGATTACAATGATCCGAAAACACTTGTTCTCTTGGGGGACACTGTATGGGAATTTTCACTTGCTGGTATTTGCCCAGATGTTGCGGGCTCTTGAATATATATACTGAGAGATATATTTTATTCAACTAAATGGGATGCTGAGCTAAGGTCTGAAGGTTGACCTTGCCGGTGAGAGGTTGGCGAGATGGTGACGAGGGCGTTGAGGTGACAACGAGTGCTGCCAAAGGGGGCAGAGCTCATCGACAGCCGCGGATGAAGGCTATTTATATGGCCTGGTGGCACACCTTGTTCCAAGCTCACACACTCGAGTCACTCGACCGGAACGCCAATTGGATCGGAAATCGCCTTTTGTCTGTTATATTTGCCAACTTAAATATACATTATATGTTTTGGGTGAACCAAACCCCGAACCCTTACCCCCAGAACTTTTTGTAGAACTTCCCCTCTGAGCTGCCCACCATCAGCTGTTCTGTATTCACAGTGAATTCAATTATTTTCGATTATTTTCACAGGTAAATAGAGTTAGGCAACAAGTTCATGATATATAAGCAGCAGTGGAAAATGTCTATGAGGGAAAATGTATAAAAATTGATATAAAAATATATTTAAGGAAGAAAGTTAGAACACGTAGAATAATCTAAAATTATAACCATTTTTAAAGCATCATATAATGATATTTTAAATAAAGTATTTATTTCCATATCATTGTTTAAATATTGAAAACCCAAAGTATTTTAAATAAATTTCTAGGTGCTTTATACTGCATAAATAAATTTATAAACTATGTTTTTATATTCCTAGACATTCTATAAAGTTTCTTAAACAACCATCCCCCTTAAACAGTCCCCACTGTACTTTCTAGTACCGATCCAAACAAAGTTCTTATCGTATGATAATTATTTAAATGCTATGTGCATTTCAAAGCCTCATTTACAAACGTTCGAAACAAAAAACTCTGAATTTGCGTATTTCGTTCGATTTTTCACTGACTGCAAGTCGGCCCGAGTATCTTTGTATCCGTCGAATACCTGGGAATCGATCACACACACACACACACGTCTTGAACTTTAGCTTTGACACGCGCGTGCGCTTCTGTCTTAATTTCCATCAGATTTTCCGAACTAGCTCTACAGATTACTCTTATTTTTTACCCAACACGTCTCCGATTTGAGAGTATCTGTTAGATACGAAACCGGGGGGAATTTCGACGATTTGTTCAGGGTTTTTGGTGTATTTTTTTCCGCAGTCGATCCGATCCGAAAACGCGACTGATGTCTGGGCGATTGAGTGACAAACTGCTGGCGACGCTTATTTTTTCGCTGCCGTTTTTGCGCTTCGTTCTGCGGTTTATTTTACTTGATTTTTGTTGTTGCCATACTCTATAGTTGTAGTTGTATCGCGTATGTACTTTAGCCATTGTGTGTTCAGTACTCGGTACTCAGCTCACGATGAGCCGCATGGCGACGTCAACGGCAACGGCAACAGAAGCGAATAGTTCGAATACAAATACAAAAAAAAAATATTATCATTATAGCCGCTGCCATTCGGCTTTGTGTCAAAATGGCAATAAGAAACGCGTGCTGGCTTCAAAATTGTGCTTGGGAAATGGGAAAACTATGAGGATTGAATGAATGTTTGAAGTGCACTTCAAGAAAATGTTGGGGGTTTTGTTTATTAAAGCGTAAAATCATATCTTATCTATGAACTTCATTATAAATCTCTCAAGAATAGTGTAAAAGGAACCCCTAAGGTACTTCCCCTTATCTCCGATTAAATCCGGCTTTCTGAGGTTGGTTTCCCCTTTCTCAGCGGAATCAGCCGTTGCATATGTTACACGTTCGAGCCGTATATATTCTTAAATATTTCCATAAGCACTCATATTCCTCTACCTGCAAGAGGCCTTCGGCTTGGGGTCTGGGTTTTTGTTTATTTTCGTTTCGCATTTCAGCAGCCAGCCAGTCAGTGACAGTCCGTCACATTCACGGCAGTTGTTTAACTTATCAGTTAACAGTTCAGAGCTAAAAGCTGGATCATAATTCAGCAGAAAATTGTAAACACTTTCGGTCAGCTGACCCTTGTAGAATTATATTTACAATAAATATGCAATCGAAGCTTAGAGAATGTATCTAGAAGAGAAGTAGATATCATCTCGAATGTAGAGTGGCGCCATTGATGGGTGTATTGACTGCCCTTCTTATCTCTGTCTGTGTGAATGGTAAATTTAATTAAAACCGAATGGAAAATAAAAGCAAAACCCAGGCATATGCCGCCGCAACAAGTGCTGAACTGAACTGGGGAAGTGAGGGGTGGAATTATAAAACAATACGCCCCCTAATTACTGAGATACAGATGCAGATACAATGAGGGGACCGAAACACTTGAAAAGAACAGACGCACCAGGCCATTTTCGATAATTGAAAATAATAATTAAAATTCCCTGATTGAAGGGAGGCACAACAACAGGCACGAAGGCAGAAATAATAATAATAAAAGCGCCGAGAAGGATCGTCGGCTGACGTCCACAATTGGAGTGAAAGATGGCCATAAAAGCCGGCACAACTGCAGGGCATACATAATACGATTTGTATCTGTTAGTATGCAAAACGCGTTGTCAGTATCTGCTCCTCCTCTCTTCTGTTTTTGTTCGTTCTTATGGGTCATAGAGCCCAGCCCGTTAGCCGTATTTGTCCATCAGAAGTCATCATGGAATCGGTTGTCACATTCCCCCATTTCCATAGAATTTATAACCCCTTCTCGCCCGCTCTGGGCGTGCGTGATTTCTTCAATTAATTGTTGTCTCCGCCTGCCAAGAACTTCGAACGTTGCACAATGTCGTTCTTGACAGCACTTTTTTTTAGTATTTCCCATCATTGTCTACACCTAATTGGAGGACCAATGAAGAACTTGCCGGTCCATTGTGTCCGCTGCACTGCAACGGCAACAAAAGGTCCATGAAAATATGCATAATTCTAACAGCCCAAAACAATGACAATTGTCTTGGTAGATTGCAATTCATTCTGTAAATCTGCAAAGGGTTTTGTGCAATGTGCATTGCTTGAGAAATATAGTAAGTGATTGAATGAGGAGTTTATCAATTATGAAAGAAATGACAAGAACGAGTCAAGTTGTCTGACTTCGGGAAGGAAAGATTAAACATTTAAGAGACTGCTTTGAATTAGCAGAGGAGTTTTATAAGCTTCCCTATAACGTCTAAGCTTTATAAATATAATATAAAATTTAAATAAATCTCAGATAAGTATTTGTAAAATCTTTCCTATTGCTATATAATGTCTTTAGAGATAGTGACAATGTCTTAATTGCTCAATAAATGTCTGACGTACAAAAATTAAAGCATGCTAGAGCTCTTAAGTAGCTAACTGGTTTTGCACTCGTTCGAAATGGCCAATAAAAACGCGTTCCAGAGAGACACTGAACGCTGGCTGGATCAATCTGCTTTTGGGCCTCATCTCATTGCATCTAGAAACCAAGTGCGTGTTGGGTGATTTTTCATCTCCCCGGCTTTCCCATTAATCTCTATCCCTATCTATCTGGCTCCATTCGGTCCTCTTGCCTTTTTGGCTCACAAATCTAGCAATTATTCACATATTTCAATTACCGCTCGTCAAGCGTAAGAAATGTCTGGTGGCACACAGATGACAAACTGCAGCTGCAAGTGCAACTAGAAAATGCCACTGTGAAAATGCAACGGCAATTGCAACACAGAATGCAACGCACTTTCGACACGCAACCTAGGAAAATTTCCCCGGTTTCTGTGGAATTTCCAAAGGCCCGTAGATTCAAAGATACAGATAGGAGATACAAAGCAAAACAAACTGCAAACAAAAACACTAAACAGCTGACTTGAATTATATAAACAGAGAAGGAGAAAAAAAGCTAATTTCTTTGCGCAAAAAAATAATAATAATAATGGAAATGAATTGAAAACTGGTTGAGACCGCAGCCGGTTCGCTGGAGAGTGAGAGAGAAACTATGAAGAGAATCTGGGAGAAGCCGGCGGAGAATGACTCAAGCTGCAAGCCAAGATTATTATTTGTTTAGCCATTTCGGTTGTTTTTTTTTTGCTCCTTTTGCATTTAATTATTCGCTTTTTGGTTCGTTGTCGTTTTCGCTGGCTTTTTATTTTTTGTTGTTGTCAAATATTGTCGGTGTTTACTTTTTGGCAATTGCCACACGGTATGACAAATCCAATCCAATGAGCTGCGGGAGCTTCTGCTGTTCTTCTGGCATAGGAAATTAGTGTTTTAATGGGATTTATTTTCGTCCCCCGTTGAAATCGAAATTGAAATATGTACAACGTATGTTTGCCCCGATATTTTCCGGATTTCTTTGCGGTAGATTTCGCAAACCTATTAACTTAATGTTGGCTAAATTATGAATTATGTATGTGAAATTTCTTGAATATATAACTGAGAGATTTTCAAGAGAATGAGGGAATTTAATATATTCGTTGGGCAATTTTATTTAAAAAATTTTGAATATTTTTTAAATATTTGTAGGAAATACCTTTTATCTATCATTTTTCTATAATCATTTAATATTTACTTTTAATTAAAATATTTCGAAAAATTTTAAATATTATATTTATAGTGCTATATGTTTTAAAAAACCCATTTAGCTGTGCAAAATATTTTTAATTATATTTCCATTTAAAGTAATTACTGGTCACTTTTATTTTATTTTATTTTCCTTCTAAAATATATTTTATTAGGAAGTATTCATCCCATCTAATTTCGTATTTAATAAATATTTGTGATTAATTCTTAAGATCATTTTTAAGTTTTCATCCACGTTTCACAATTTATCAAATAAAATTATGTTCATTGTTGATGATTTCTTGCAACCAATTGCATTTGTTATTAACAATTTGTTGCCACACCACAGCACACAATTGTCAGTTTCCAAATCGTTTTCCCAATTATTGAATCAACCATGATTAAGTCAGATGGAGGGAAATATTTCAATCAATTGGCTGAGCCAATAGTTTATCAATATCGTGAAGTTCGAGAGATATGTACACTGTGTGGTGGCCAACGGTTTCGTTTTTCAATTAAGGCGACGTAGATTTATTTAATTTAAAGAATTTCATTTATATCATTTAGGGGGAGACCAACCACGATACGATACGATACGAAACGAGCTACACACAGATACGGATACGTGCCGCGAATGAATGACAACCGGCGACAACTACAGCACGTATCTAGCGGATACTGGTGCGCGACTAACGAATAGCGAATAACGATCGACAATCTATAGTGCGATCAACGATCCACGATCCACGATCGACCGGCTGACTGAAGAGAGTCCCGCGTGAAGACTGAACGGCAAAGTCAAAAGCCCGCGGGCACTTCGCCCCGCCGATCAATTGCGCTGCACTTTTAAAATTATTTCAAAGCTGGCAACGTTGTTTCGGAACTTGCCGGCTCTCTCTCTCTCGCCTTAGTTCCCTCTCTTTCCAAAGCGATCTCCCTCTCTTTCTGTGCCTTGTAGAACAGCTGTTTCGGACACTTGTGGCTCGCTCGCCAGAAAGCTAATTAGCCACGCTCGTTGCCCTGCCTTTAGATGTTTGTTTATTTATGTTTGCTTGCGGAGTCATCATCGGTTGACACTATATATGAGCTCTCTCTTTCGTTCAGCCGTTTCCCTCTCTCTCTTATGGGAGTATGGCCCTCTCTTTCGGATTAGTGCCGGGTTGACTCAGCGTTTTTCCTGCTCGTGGAGCAAATTTGGATACGTGATTGAAACGTGAATTTGCAATGATTGATTGAATTTCACTTATTATTGGAATTGGGGAAATTCTAAAAATATTATTTTTTATTTTATTTTGTATTAATCAATAATACAAATACAAATACAATAATAAAAAGTATTAAAAAAGTACTCCTTTTATAGCCTTGTGTTTACTTTAAAGTTAGCTTAAATGACCATACCATTAGCTGTTCATAAATAAAAATAAAACTAAATTTAAAAGTTTATTGCTTCGACTGCAATGACATTACATAAATCACTGGGCATTTAGCTCCTTCTCACGTCTCACTAAACAAGTTGCCCCGCATGTAACACCGCCCCCCATTCGTCTGTCCACCGTTCACACACGCCTTATGTGCAACCCATCCCAGGTTCGAGATCTTCTAACACATTTAATGCCAACTCAAAGTTGTGTGTGCTCACTTGACAAGATCGCGACGACCTAAAAGGTTTCGAGACGCGAGCAATTAACATCTGAGCTACAAAAAACGAGCCATCGCAGATACAGATACAAAGTATCTGTGTATCTGGGCGTTGCGTTGAGTATATCTATCTATCTATCTGGCTAAGCGAGCGATCACGTCAAAGCACACAGCAAAAATTGATATAAGGAAGTTCTACTACAAAAGTATCGAATTTTTATTCTACTTTTTATCACACATTTTTCTTTCTGTGCAAGCTTTGAGAAAATCAATTGAAGAACGGTCTTGCTGAAAGCCTCGCTGAACTCGCCGAACATAGAAAAGCGCTTTGTTTTCGCTGGCCAGGCCCGCAGAACGTTTTATAATTGAATCGAAAAGTGTGCTAATGCAACCAGCAAGCGCGTATCTGAGTATCTGAGTATCTGGCAGATACCAGGTCACACACAACTGCGGGCTGAAAATTGCAAACATGAAAATGCATTCTCAGATCTGAAGATAATACCGCCAGCGGAGCGTTCATTTAAATTCCTAACTTCTCTTAACTCTCACGGATGCTTAAGTGACAGAAAATATATTAATTATCTTGTCATTGTAGGGGATATGAAAAGCTTTTTGTTTAATTTATGTATGTCAATTTTAATTACCATATGCTTACAGGCATAAACTTAATTAAATAATGATAAGGTTAAGCATTAACAAACAAATTTGCTAGCAGATTCAAGCTTTAATATTTATCTTGTTGCTTAATTTAACATTTTCTTTGTTTTGTCAAGTATACACATAATTTATTTAATAAATTTAATTTCCTATTCTTAGAGTCAAGCTGTGTTTTGAAATTGATTCGACGCTGTCAGCAGCTGACAATTCGCAAATTAATAAACCCATTAATTTTGAAAGCCAACAGGCGTAGAAATAAAATTGTGTTCATAAATAAATTCGTACGTACGAGCGTATATATCTACATATGTATATCTAGTTGCATTTAGCTCGCAACTCATTAATTTGGGATGATTCCGAATGAGCAAAATGGACGACAGAGACAGGGCAACAATCGATGGATGCCAGAAGAGGCAGCAAAAAGACGTCCTCAACCAAGAACGGAGCAACTAAGCCAAGCCAAAAGGGCAGGCTAAAAAGGCGGACAGCAACAACGTCGACGACAAACGGCAGGCAGCTAAAAGTATTTAGAATTTCTGGCATTTTGTCAAGTGTCGCCAAAACATTTCGCACAAAACACGCATGTGGAAGAGAGACGGGGCTAAGATATAAAGCGTGCGATAGGGATAGCTAAAAAAGGGGCGGTGGGCGCTATGCTGTGTTGTTTTTGTGTGTACTAAGGCGAATCTTGCACTTGTTGCATTTTGCAAAATTTGTGTGGCATTTGAAAATGTTTGGCATTTGTTTTTTGCTCAGATACACTTTCCAAAGAGGGTACCTAGGCTTAGTTACAATTTTAAATAGAAAAAGTTATGTTAAAATATTATTTTCATTTTTTAATATTCATAAATGTGTTCTACGTCACATTATTATATTTTAAATTAAACATTATTTTGTTTTTTTAAGGAAAATCTTTGCCTAACATCTATCTATTAAATCTATCTATCTAAATCTATAGATCTATTAAACAAAGTAATCTCTATCTCGTAAATTTTATAATTTTGTTGTTAATGATTCGTTTTCAAAATTGATAAAGGTTACCTATGAATATTAATAGGATTTATTCTATCCTGTAAGTTAGAGCACTTCGTATTCCCCATTACAAAAATGTTTAATCTTCTCAGTTTATTATTTTGTGGCTTCCCTTTCGGCAATTAATTTCCTGATAAACTGAGGCGAAATCACAAATGAGTGCATTCTGACAATACTTTGACATTTGGACACTGTCCGCCAAATTGAACAGCGGACAGTTCTAGTTGCAAAACACACACCTCATTCATTTGGATTTTTGGTGGCGTTATTTGTTAATATCCTCGTTTATTAAATCGACGGAACCAAACGTAAACCGACTGATGCGTTGAGAACGGAAAGCGAGATACTCGCTCAGATGGGTGCCAATTTTTCGTTAATTTACCATAAAATTTCGCTGTTACGTATTTTTAATTTTGTGATTTATTTTTGTCACGCGAACAAACACACACACACTTGACGCAATCGAAGAAAACCCCCAACAAAACTAAAGCGAAAAGAAAATTCTCAAATGGTTTTCGGATCAGCCGGTGATATAGAGCAGATAATAAAGCTTGTTAGTGGAAATCGAATTTCCAATAAAATATGATGCCTAATTTTTCTACTTAGATACTTTCAATAAAAATCCGTCTTTTGTTGATTATAAAAATTATTGTCAATATATCGAAAGCATATTTATAAAAAAAAATATTTTAATAAGTAGGATAAAATGGTAATTATAATACATTAAATGTATTTATCATCCACAATATAATATTAACATAAAATAGTCTTAAAATATTCGAAACTTTCCCCATCTCTAACCTAAGGTAGTTGGCCCCTTGAGCCACTTGTACACAATAAGGGAAAACCAAGGAAAGCAATTATGTAAGGGGGAAAAAGGGAATACACAAAAGGGAACAGCAATCGATGGACATCGATGTGAATGCGAACGATGCCCTAAACATTTCCGCTGCACTCGAGTCAGTCCAAAGACAACAAGAAATGCCAGGAGTCCCTCGCACACATGCATGCACATGCATACTAAAACGGAAGCGGAAACGCAGGGCATAAGTGGAGTGCAAGAAGGAGAGAGAAGAAGGACCTGCAGGGCAATCGCTTTCCGATTTCTGCGATAGGCAAAAGACACAATAACGATTTTCCGATTTGTGTTTCGCAGTCAAAAGGAAGGCTAAGGAAAGACGTGAGTTGTCAACGTGTGTGGGATCGCTAATTAAATCTATTTTGTCAAGTTAAAGTTAAATATAGTTATAGTAACAATAGTAACAAATTATATTAACTATAACATTTTTAACTAATCTTACATTTTATTTTTTAAGACTTATAACATTTATTTCTTTAACAAGTTTTGAGTTCTTATAAGTTTTAAGCTTAAACCTCTTTGCTTTCGTGAGTAATATTTCATATCTACTAATTTTTCTTTTTGTTGAAACTCGTTGTCCGAACGACTTCAATGGTTTTTTCCCTGTTCCTTTCAGCACATATCCCAATCGATTTATTGGTCTCACACAATCCAACTAATACCCGGACTGTAGCCAGTTAGTCGCCCCTTTCTCCTCCTTCACTCCTCTTTTTTTCTCTTCTTTTTTTCACTCGTCCTGTCAGTTTGAGCATTATTCATTTTCATTGCCGTATTCCCTGTTCGAACCTCGAATTCTTTTGCCTGCTTTGTTTTGTGTAATCAAATACAGACACTACACCCCTCATCTCCTTGATGCCAGCTTGTGATTAAGCCCGAAGGCTCGCACACATATACACTGCAGGAAAAAAGCGGGAACAGGCAATCAACTGCCAGGAGAAAAATACAGACAGCAGGAGGAGGTAACGAAGGAAGGGCCAATATGCCCCGAAAGGATACACGGGTATCTAAAGAGAGAAACTTACCATTTCTGTTCTCACTATCCGCCGGCTTCATCTGAATGGGATGGTGCATCTGTCAAAGAGAAAAAAAGGAAACAAAATAGAGAATAGTTAAAAAAATGGCTAATAAGTTTGGGATATGTGATTGGAAAGCCCATTCCTTGGATTAGAAAATGGTTTTGTGAGTTGTAAAGTAAAAAAATCTCTAAAGTGAAGCTGAGATTAATTTTCCTAAAATTTTTATAGTATTCTTTTCAAAATCCATTATTATATTAACTACCAGAATAGATTTTTCCATATTTACCAAGCCATTAAAGCTTAATAGAATAAAACAACGATCTTCAATGACTTCATGTATTTCAACAATGTTTTCATTAGTTTATTGAAGTGGTGTTCGATCCCATTAGATTTAATTTTGGCTCAGTTGGACGGCAAATGTAAAGTGCTAATGAAATAGCTTTCAAAAAGGACCCAAAGATAAATGAAACCAAAAAGCGAAGGAGTCGGAGGAGAATCCATTTCATTAACGCCGCCATTAGCACTTGAAAAATGCAGTGCAATGCGATGCTTTTAACAAGTTTCCCATTTATTTTACATTCGTTGGGCCAACTGATAAGGTCCCTGGGTCCCTTGGTCCTTGGTTCTGTCAGGCGGCAGTGGCCATTACTTTGATTTCAATTAACTTTTCATTCAAACGGTTCGAGCAGCGGAAATGATAATAATAATACTTACAACGATATTAGAAAATGGAGCTTCAATTGCAAGAAACTTTTTTCTTTTTCGTTTTTCTTTCTTATTTTTTTTTGCATTGGCAGGACTCTGAATGAGTGAATGATGTTCAGCAAATTGAAATGAAATGCTTACGGGTTGAGGCCGACCATCCCCATGTCCCCTTTTCAACCCAAACCGGACAGAGAAGAAGAATAGAAGTCAAAAGGCTTTTGCACAAATTACGAGAGAATGTCACCGCCTCTGGTACTTGGTCCTTGGTCCTTGTCCAGCCTCCGATCTACCCCCTCATTGTTGCGCCATTTTGCTGCTCTATTATTCAAAATTGACAGTTGAATGAGTAAAATGGCCGTCTGCCTTTTCTGGCATTTCATTTAACTGAACTGTCTGTCTGTCTGTACTCGCCGAGGAGGACTATCAGGACTAGTGTGGATCTGGGCAAGTGTCCGTGTCGTGTTCGGTTTAGCCGAGTCCTGACTGAGTTACCCTTTTCAATTTAATGGCATCGAGGCCCTAATGCGATTTGTAGAAACTTACTATTTCGTCCTTTTCTGATTGACAATTAGCTGTCACAATATTATGGTTAGTTTTTGGGTTTGCCCTGCACACAAAAAAGGAAAAATAGTAGAAAAATATTTATCTTTATAGTGGTTTTACAGCACTGAACAGAATATTATTTAATGGTCTTTAAAAATGTCAATATTACTCTGGAAAATAATTATTAATTAATATTACTTAATCTGTAATTATAATTGTGAATCGTAAACATTTAATTTAAGTACAAAATGCTTTAAATTTACTCAGAAAATCTTTAAAATCTTTTGGTTTAAAATTGGTGAAATACATTTTTCATGACATACTTTCAGGCTGGCCACTCAAGTCTGCCATCTCTCTCTCTCTGTCTCCCTTTCTTCATCTCTCTCACTCCCTTGCCCTGAAACAGCAACTGTGTCTTTTCACACGTGTCAAAAAAATAAAAGGAAAGAAAACGGACACCGGCAGGACACTTAATACCCATACACACTCACATGACCAGCAGTGGGCAGTTCAAAACAAAATATTTATTGTGGCCGAGCTTTTCCTCTCTCCCTGTGTGTGTGTGAGTGTGTGGAAATGCGGACATTTTAACGTCTGTTTACCTATCGATTATTTCAGGTAAATTAAGTAGCTTCGGAGCTGACGAGGACCTCGATGTGGCTGTCGCCATCGATGTACGACGTCCGATGTCCGATGTCCTTTCTGTTGAGGGCAGCCTGCCAAATGCATTAAAGGATCAGACACGCTCACACCCACATAGTACGCATACCTGGACATTCAGGCAGGCACTTACTTACACAAACAAAGATCCACATACAAACTATGGGAGTTGGGGGCCATGTGGTCATTATTTTGACAATTACACACGTGGCGCCATTTGACCAGGCTCCTGTTTCTATATGTGTGTGTGTGTACTCCTTTCCGCCCCCTAAATGGATGTGTAAGTAAGGCAGAGTCCTTGTTTTAGTGGCAGCCAAACGTTCCTATATGGATTTTCCATTAACGATTTGAATATGTAAATCATGGACAGGCGAGTGCTAACAGTGGTCTTGAATTCGAATTATTTGTGTCTTTTTACTTGAAGGTATTTGAGCTTCTTATTTAGAAAATGATTTAGAAATATTTTAACCTTAAATCACATACTTTTATTATAAAAATAAAAAAATTAAGGGATCCTTTATAAAATAGCAAGAAACTTAAAGTTATCTACAAAGATTTTATTAAGTATTTGCAAGACTTCTTTGTAAACCATAAAATAAATTGTTGTTTGTTAATTTATAAGTATTCTTTAGAGTAGAAATACAGACTTAGGTATCACTGTGCAGGGTCATAGCCACTCTGTGGATAGAACCACCCGGTCATATCCCTTTCCGGATCGAAGTCCCTCTCTCTCCCTCTGCCCCTTTGGAATCTTAGTCTGTTTGCTTGTGCGTGGAACGCTTCATTTAATACGTTAACAATGAGATTGTCCTCAATAATTGAATCCACTAATTGACTGATGATTACATTTTGTGTTGGCCCTACAACAACATAGGCCGGGATCCTTCACAGGACTCTGTCGCAGGACACCCAATCCCTTCCCGTCCCGAAAAACCATGCATGGAAAGTATGTCATCGATCGATCGGGGGTCGCAAGCGGTTGACTTTCTCAAGCTGTATTATTCAAAAGGGCGTACAAACAGTTACTACACTTGCTATAAATGCATATGTGTGTGTGTGTATACACACATACACACACACATACACGGCACGCACACACACGCACATACATACGCAAAAATACGAAAAGAAACGCACACATACACGGACATAGAGAACAGGAAAAAACGGGCAGAACTCAAAAGCTACATAGATGATATAAGGATGAGATATTGGGGTGTACCTGGGTGTGACTGTATTTGTGTGGGTGGGAGTGGAAGTGGGGGGTGGGTAGAGGTCAATGTAGGGGATGTACTTACCCCATCCAAGGTCTTGATGTTGTGCAACGCATCCTGGGCGCGCAGGGCGGCCTTTCTTGTATAGTAGGTGACAAAACAGCACCCTGCAAACAAAATGAAACAATCGAATACAAATCGAATACAAATCAAACGAATCGATAGACAGTTGCAGACAAGAACATATGATACAGAACGAACGTACTATATAATATATATTGTATATATACAGGGTAGCTATTGAAAAATCAGCAAAGGATTTCCAATCTCTTGCAATAGCGCCAAATAGTATGCTTTACTTTTTAGTACGCATATTTTTCAGTCACTTTTACAGGCGATTTTTAATCTGTTATATTTTTCTGTAGCCGCCCTGATAAATTTATCAGATGCATTAACTTATTATAGACTGGGGGACCATTACAAAGTTAGGCTCTTATTAAATTTATTTTAATTTAGGATATATTTTATCATGCTTTTAAGACAGTTTGATCAAGGCTTAACGCAAAATATATTTAATCATAGAATCTATATGCGACAAGGCTTGGCATGCGAATTTTTTTTTTGTTTAACACGGGACGAGCGCTTCATGCAAGCCATGCAAAGGAAATGAGACATGGACAATATATAATGGAGGACTACGACTGAGTGTGGCTACAGGTCAGGGGTATATATATGTAAGTTCCTTTTAATATTATTTAAATTCCTGAATCCCCTGGGAAGAGATTTTAATTTGCATTTCAAAAAAATATAAATTCAACAAAGTTTAAATTAAATATCAAGGTAAATAGTGTACTTCAGCTTCAGTTTCCAAACATTTCTTTAAATAACTTTAATAATTTCTCCCGGTTGTGTATGTTATCTCTTTCCTCCTTTCTATCCACAAATTTATTTCTATTGGATTAGTTATTGAACTTCCGGAGAGTTGTTGCTTCAACCCTGCGACCTGAACCCATCTAAGCTATCCACAGGTCCATTACGAAGATTAAATTATAATCCACCTCCGACATGGCAGCCCACAACCGCACTCCTGGCGGCGGACTATCATCGTGTTAGCCGTGTGCTCGAACACCTTGCTCCAAGGATTAATATACATCTAACCATACGCAACCCCTCCAGAGTCTGGACCATAAATATGCATAATGGAATTTACCTTTTCGCCGGCGAGGAAAGTTTGCAAGCAAATGCGCATATTATTCTAATACAGCCAAAATTAACCAGAGCAACATGCTCATGTGCTCCTGCACTCGAGTGTGAGTTTGGGTATGTGGAAGTTTTTCCCGTTTATACACGCACAATTATGGCCAATTACCCCGGCCAGGGCCAAAACTTTGGCCAACAGCCCTCAACACCGGCAGACTGGGAGGTAGCAAGTTTTAATGTTGATGCGTTCGCCTTGCCATCAGCATAATCATATTACTTGATGCTTAGCCCCGGGGACGCAATTGATGGACATTGTAAAATTTGATTGAACCCCCGGCTAATCCGCACATTTGTATGTACGCCCATGGAACGGTGTTATGTTACACTCACCTCGGCTAATCGACGTGACCTTGTCCCGCAGGACATTCAGCGTGTGAACGGGTCCAAACTGCTCGAACATCTGCCGGAGACGCGGCTCATCCCAGGTCTTTGGTATTTGGCCAACGAACATCTTGATGTTGTCCGCATCCGGCTGATCCTTGCTCGGATCCGGACTGTTTGTCTCCATGACCACCAGCTCGGATTTGATGGAGAGCTCATCCATGGGACTGTGGTCACTGGAATAACAATAATGTAGAAATATTTTAAAATAAAGTTGAAGAATCTGTTTTAATTTTTTAAAATATACTGTAAGATGGAAATAATAGTCTGACTTCAACAGGGCTTTGTAATTACTACCCCGAATGTGTCTTAAAATGAGTCTCCACCATGCCTTTTGCAAGGTTCTTTAATTTGCCATACCATTTTATATAATTTTTAATCGTCTTAATAGTAAAAATAGAAATAGAATCATTTTAAATATTTTTATATAATTGTTTCTATAAGGCTATTTGGTTTCGTAATATTGGTATTGATTAGCGTCTGGTGATTTATGTTTTTCTATTTTCGGTTTCTTGCGAATCTATTTCGGTTTTCGTTTTCTTATAAGTTGTTGTTTCGCGGAGTACGGAGGACGTGATGTTGAACGATGTTTTTTGGGCGAATGATCTTCAGTCTCCCTTGCATGCGGATGTGATTTCCGTTCCTCTTCCTTTGCCTGCGGATGTGATTTCCGTTCCTCTTCCTTTGCCTGCGGATGTGTTTTATGCTCCTCTTCTCCTTGTTTTTCAACGTTTTCTTTGGATAACCAGGGCGAAATACTTGCTACAGAATGCACTCTCTCGGGATGATCCTTTGCTGAAGAACGGTTTTCCCCAGGAGAAATTGTTTCCGAAAGCGGAGGATTAACAACAGCGTGCTTTGCTGCATGTGGATGATGTACACCAGCGGGGTTTGGAGCATTCGCTGAAGAACGGTTTTCCGTAGGAGACATTGCTCCCGAATGCGGATGATCAACAATACCGTGCTTTCCTACATTTCCTGAAGAAAGGTTTCCAATAGGTGAAATTGTTCCCGAATTCGGAGGATCAACAACAGCGTGATTTGCTACACCCGCTGAAGCACGTTTTTCCGCAGAAGAAGCTTCTCCCGAATCCGGTAAATCACGTTTTTCCGCAGAAGAAGCTTCTCCCGAATCTGGTAAATCACGTTTTTCCGCAGAAGCTCCTCCCGAATCCGGAGGATCCACAACAGCGGGCTTTGCTGCAGGCGGAGGTTCATCGGCTCGGAGGATATTGAAGGTTGGCGTGCACTGGCATAGATCGTATTTTGCCATCGACACTCCCGGAAAACTGGGCTGAGTGCCTACCTTACCCATCGAATAGGCAGCAGCAGAATGGGCAGCAGAGATGTGGTGCTCCCGGGTGAGTTGCGGGAAGCGGGCTATGTGGAATGCCAAGCTCCCCATGAAGGCATCACCTGCGCCAGCAGGGTCCACCAAGTGGGTCACATCAGCAGCTGGAACATGAGTGCACAAATTCTCCTTAGCATTACGGTTGCTCATATAAACTGCTCCCTGACCCCCCATAGTGATGATCACGCTCTTTACTCCCTTGGAAATGATGATCTCGGCCGCAGACCTAGCCTGGTTCAAGGTATCTATGCTCTCCAATCCAGCCAAATGAGCGGCGGCTATCTGGTTTGCCACCACAATGGTTGGTAATTTTATGAGGTCGGGGGGCATATCCTTTCGCAGGGGAGACATTTGCAGAATGGAGACACCCTTAAATGTACGAAGGGCGCACATGGTGACCCTCATGTTCGTCTCCAACTGACAAAGGAGAACCTTTGCCTTGCGGAAGACCCTCATAGCTTCAGTGACATCTCCGCCGGTGAGGGTGGCATTCGCACCGGGCACATTGATCTTGTACTCCTGTCCCTCCTCCGAAACAGCAATCTCGTGCATGCCCGTGGGACAGTCCACCTGAGTCACGGCCAGCACATTCACCGATTGATCCGTTAGGTATTTCCGGTACTCATAGCCGGATGTATCCTGGCCCACATTGGCCACCAGAGCCGCGGAGGCGCCCAGCCTGGCGGCGGCAACGCACTGATTGGCCGCCTTGCCGCCAAAACACGCCTCCATGAAGGATCCGGTTACCATTTCCCCGGGATGGGGCAGCTCCTCTACATGTCTGGGTGATTTTTAATTCGAATATTATATCATTTCTGGCTTAAGATTAGTTTAGTTTAAAGCTCACGTTATATATTCGATGGTAGCCGCCCCAACGACCACCACATCCATCGACATTGACTTTCCCATCTGCACGGCGGGTGTTTGCCTAGTAATTTGGAAATTGTCTTAGTTTTTTGGATAGTATTTTATAGAAACAGCTACATGACTGACACTTAATGATTAGGAAACTATGGAATATTTCAAAGTATTCAAATGTATTAATTTCCAAGCCACAATTAAAGAATTGCCTTCCATCAATCGCAAATAAAGTGATTACAAATCTGGAATGGATGTTCACAACTTTCCGATTGAACTTTTATGGCCAACATATTGTTTTTTCCACTCCTTCCCTCTGGTTTGCTAACTTCATTTGCTAATGACCATAAAAAAAGAGAGAAATAGAGACTGCCATCGCACTCCCTGGCTGTGAACCGAAGTTGGCTAACAGCATAAAATACAAATACTAATTGTTATTAGCAAACTAATCTAATCTAAAAAGTTGTAAACGTTTTTACTTTTGTTTTGTGGTTGACCAGTCTCTGAATCCCTGCATTCGAGGAGGGAATTTTTCCAGGACCAGAGACCAGTCCACAGTCCGCAGTCCTGAGGGGAAGTGGGTCTTTGAGTGACTGGCAACGCATTGAACGCTCCACTTTGAGGTCACTTTCAGTCGGTTTTTGTGTGCTGCCGAAAAAGTTTTCCCTTTTCCCTCTTTCCCTTCAGCCCTTCTCTGTTCCTTCTGTCCCCTTCCATTTCCCATTTCCCGGCCGACGTTGTTGCTCCTAATGGGGCTTTATTGGGTGCCCTTGATGGTGTACGAAATTGACTTTTGGTTGGCTGTCAATTTTGCCGGCGGCGGCCCTCGGTTACCAAGCTGATTTGCCGTGAGCAGAAGTTGTCAAGCAGTTGGCCCAATAAATTTCAGCACTTAATTGGCTCAGCGGGTTAGTTGTGGAGTTAGTTCCGGGGACAGAGGAATTTTGTAGATTGATTTAATGGGAGTTATAGAGATTCTTTGAAGAATTTTTGGTTTATAAAGGGGAAAGTTATTGCTGAGATTTTTTTAAATTTAAATTTAAAGTATTAATAATGTCTTTGTCGTATTTTTAGGACCATACTTATAGGTTCTAATAAATGGTAAGAATAAAAGTTTATTTCTTAAACCATAGCAGACCTTGTCTAAATATTTTGTTAATATTAACTTTGACTATCTGAAAACTTGTCTCTACTTTAAAATATTCTAATAAAATATAAAGAGTATATTAAATTTCCAAAACAGGGAATCCAAATTAATTTAATGGCCATATATCCGTTTCTTCCATTCATGTTTATCTCCGATCTGAATACCTAATGCAAAACAATTTATGCAGCGCATACTTTTAGGCGGGCAATTGAAATTTCCATACATCTCCGTCCAGAGGGTGAGATACAGGGAATGACACTGTTCGCCCCCCGATTCGGTTTCATTATTAACTCAAGCTATCTGACGGAGTCATCTGAAACGATGCCATTTAGGAAATTACTTCCAATTTACTTTTAAATTTCTTCATTTTCCAATTTCCTGCGTAAGTAATTCCAGCGCTTGCAGCAGCCATCCATCTACCCCACCCAACGTCGGCTGTGCGTTACTCCCTTTTATCCAGTTATGAAACGCCTCCATTTGCCGAGATGAAAACCTCGTGACACTCAGCGAAAAGGCCGTGAAAAGCGGCAAGCCAGCCGCGGGCCATCGAATGACAAAACGTTATTAATCTATTAGAGCCGGAACGAGGACGAGCCAAATTGTCTATGTCAAGGTGATAAATTCAGGCCTGCCTGCCTGCAGGTGAATAATCTGAGATGGGACCTGGGTAATCATCAGGGGAGTTACTTAGAATTAGGGGAGGCATTTTTACCACCATTTAAAAAAACAAAAGTAACATATAAGGGGAACTCTTTGTTAATTGTAAATTTGTAATTATTATTATTCTGGGGAACTTTAAAATTTTGATATATTTATTAATAAAAATACTAAAAAATTTTATACAAATAATATAATTTAAGAAATCCAAGTAAATTTCACAAAATAAGTTATATTTTAAGAAAAATAACAATTGTAATTTTTTTAAGATTTATTTATTTACGAACACAAATCTATAAATATTTTTTTAGGCCATCCCCAAATCAAATCCCAGTGGAAACATCCCCGTGATAGATAGCACTTCCTGTGCCTGCAGCATAAATCTCTTAACAGAGGAAATTCACGCATTGAGTGTGTTTAGCCTGAATTTAAAAAACAAAACAAAAAAATCTAAAAATAAAATCAAATAATATAAGAGGAAAGTGAGGAAGGAGCAGCGACAGGTGTGTTGCCCCTGGAGTCGGGCAGGCCATTATTTCAGCCAGGCGCCAATCCTTGGGGGAGCCAGGTGAGCCCCAAGCTAACTATCTCTCCTTCTCTCGGTGTCACTTCTCACCATTCGTTCCAGCGAATCTCCTCCGTTAGCAAAGAGCTCCTTGGCGGTCTCTCGGGGCTGCGCCTGTGCATTAATAATTCAGTTTCATTTAAATGCGACCAGGGCTTAATGAGAAAATCGCCTGCGGTGGGAGCTGAAGCGCGTCAGAAAGTGAGCGGCGATGGGGTGTGTTGGGGATTTGGCCCACAGGACACCAGGTGTTTTCCAGCACCACCGCCAATGAGCTTGACGATGATGCTGATGACGATGTTGTATGGCCGCTCAATGCGCGAATCAACAGCTGGAGCCTCAGGCTGGGTTGGGTGACAAAGGTCTCCGAGCAGTGGTTCGCCAATACTGAATATTTGTTTATTATTATTGGGTGTTTATTAGAAACTGATAAGTTATTTTTATAGATTTTTATTTAAAGGAATTTAATCAGAGGAAATTGTATTTCGGCAAATATTTCTTAACTCTATCAACTTTTCTCTTTGGCAAACCAATTTATCTACCTCATATAAGGAACGTATATTTTTAATAACTTTATTTTTATACCACTTTACAACCACTGTGCATTGTGGCGACACTGCCCTGACGTGGCACTTAATTTATGATGGCAGTTTGTTATGCCGCGCCTGTCACAACAAAAACAAACAGCTCAAAGATAGAGGAAGCAAAAACGTATATACATATATTTACAAGAAGTGGAGCAGCCAGGGAGGCTGAGCTGTCCGTATAAAAATGACCCAACATAAATTTAATAATTCCAGCTTTATTATTTAATGGCCGAGCACGACAACAGAAAAGGCCGGATAGATGATAGTTGAGTTTCCGGCGATTTCTTCAACGTCCGCCCCGACCATCATCATCATCATCCTCTTTGAGAGTATTGCGACGATGCCATAATATTATAATTACAATGTCCTGTCAATAATCATTCGCCATTATCGCCAATGACTTGGGCTATGTGAAAATTGTCGCCTTGATGGCTGCTGCCAATTAATAACATTAATGCAATGCCAATTATCATTAGCCCCTTGATGGCGGTCGCGACTTGGCCTCATCCCTTAAATACATACATATCTCCCCCTCACGATTACTTATTTTAATTAAATCAGGCTGAGAAGTGGGCCACTGCCGCCGCCGCCGCCGCCGAACGAACGGTGGGAACTTCGTTTTTTATAATTTCCGGCAAAGGAAGCGCCCGCAAATAGAAAATGTGGCGCACGTCCGAGAAATAACCATTTGAAATGTGATAGCCAAAGTTGTCTAAGGGGGAGTTGGCAGGTTGGCGGACATACTTGCAGGTGACGTCCTGCCAGGCAATAGGAAATTGAAATGTTCCATAACGGCAAGGTAATATGCAAAGTGATAAGAAATCGAATTGGTTTGTGGGAGTAGGAGGAGTACAGCAATTATGAGAATTTTTATATTAAATTCATAAAGTTTTATGTTGAAGGAAATATTAAAATACATATAATACATCCATACTATTGAGAAAACTATAATTTATTAAATATTTATTAAATTTATTAAATATCTCAGGAAATGTTCTATAAGTAAATATCATTTTAAAACACCAATTAAAGTCTTTTAATCCTTTACAGGTTTTCAAGAATTTTTCATCGCCAAACACAGCATTGCATACTTTGCAACGCTAACTGAAATTCGAGGTGTAATTTTCTTTAAAATGGATTTGCATTCAGCTGATTTAGCCAGGAATTTCTACCTATCCCCCCTGAAGCTACAAATCATTAGCGTGTAATTAGGAGTCATTAGGAGGCGCAGAAAAAAAAAATAGAACGGAGAACCAAGTTCGAACTCACCGATTGGGAGGAGCGGCAACTGCGGGCTGTTCGCCTAATGAAGTTCTGGAATTAATGCTGGAATTCGACGTCGCTGCTGCGGCAGTTGCTGCTGCTCCCGTCGCTGCTGCTGCTGCTGCAGTTGCGGTTGCTGCGGTGCCGGGTATTGCTGCTGCTGCTGCTCCTGCTGCTGCTGCTGGGGCTGCAGCAATTGCTGGTGGCGCGGTGGGGCTGGAATTTATTTGGTTGTGCAAGAGTGTTTCAAACAATGTTGTCGACATTTTTGCCGCTACGGCTGCTGCTGTTGCAGATAACGCTGCGATGTTGCTGCTGTTGCTGTTGCCGTTGCCGTTGCTGCTGTTGGGCCGCAAATATGGATGGAAACTTTTTGCAGCGCCTGTGAAGGTAGTTGTCGCTGCAATGGCACCTGAAGTTGCCGCCGAGCTCGTTAGATTCTCTAAATACTCGTACTGAAGCTGCTGCTGCTGCTGCTGGCTATTGTTGGTGCTGCTGCTACTTAAATTGTTATTGCTAAAAGGGCTATTGTTGCTGTTGCTGCTGCTGTTGGAATTGCTGTTGTTGCCATTAGCAACATGGGCAACAGGTGCCGTTGTTAGCATTGTTGTAGCTCCTCCCGGGTCGCTAGTCGCCTCCAATGATGCTGCTGTTGTAGCTGTTGGTGTTGGTGTTGCTGTTGCTGTTGCTGTTGCAGTTCCTGCTACTACTGCTGCTGCTGCTGAAATGCCACTCAGTTTATCCGCCTGCAGATTCAGGGATTGCAACATCATTTATTACAGCTCTGTTTTGCCTCTGCACTGCGCCGCGTCCTGCAGCTCCTGTCGCTAATTACTTTTAGTGCCGCATTTGGCGTCGCCTGCTTTTTAATTTGCTTCGGGTTTTAGTTTTATTAAAATTGTATATTGTCCCGCTCTAACCCGTCTCGTTCCTCCTTTGTTTATCACAGTTTTTCCCCTCTCAATTAGCCTCTGCGTTTGCTTCTAAGTTGTTTTTTTTTTATATCCTTTTGGGAGTTGGTTGAGCTCGAGTTTCAACTGTAATTAAATGAAGAACAAAGTGTTGGCTGATTAAAAGACATGTATTTACAGCTTAGATGTATTATTAAGTGGGGGAGATGTGTGTTAAATATAAGTGTGTAAATTAAGTGGGAAAGACATAATCGTATAAATTAAAGACCAGGAGGATGATACAAAATATAATTAAAAAATAGTATTTGATTAGAATTTCATATGGTTCCCTCTTTGATATTATTTTAATAAATATTTCTATTCAAGTTTAATTTTAAATTTTCGAGAATATAATTCTAGTTTAGTTCAAGTCATGAAATCTTTAATTTCTTGAGATGACCATTCCCAAGGACCTTTTTCATTTGTGTTTATTAATATTGTAAGTATCCTCTAAAGAAAACCGCAGTCAAAATGGCTGCCAGATCCTTCATAACCCCGCCCCCTTCGACTGATCCCATTGCTGCCCAAGTGCATAGCTAAGCGCATTTGAATGAAAGGCATATTGACTGGCGAACTGACGGACTGTCAGCCTAACAGAGTGACCGCAGTACTTGGACCCACTCGACTGTCTGCATTGAAGTACTCGCTTTGATACACACATACAAGGTACAGGAATAGAAGCGTGTAGTGGTCTGCACATATACACAGTAATGCATGTATGTACAGTGTACACATAACAAAATAATATAAGTTATTAATTGTAATCATATTAAATTATATTTATTTTTGAATTTTTTTTAGAGTTCCTAATCAAAAAGTTTCGGTGGCAGATTGATCTCCGTAAAAGAAATATATCTGAGGGGATTTATAATATAAATATTTGTTTACGACCGTAAATTTTATGAAACTATAGACTCTTCTTTTTTAGAATTGATTGTAGTTAATTTATCTTTCAGTTAAATAAATTTGATACAGATTAAATCTAATATCCTTGAACTAGGCTTATACTTATTTTCCGGTGCACTGATGTCGGCAGCTGACGCTAAATAGATAAGGATTTCGAGTGCGCTCGCCCAGTGAAGAGCCAGAGCTCAGTTGGCCGCATAATGTTGAAGGCTCTAGCTAATTAGTTAAATTGAAATCAAATTATTTGTTGTCGCACTTGACTGGCCACAGGCATGGGCGCCTTAATTAACGCGCCTGCACATACACGGATTTCTATAGATATATAGGGTCAGGAGGAGTGGTGGGCAGTTAGAGGGTGGCTATATACACATGGTGCATACTGTACTGGCAAGGAAAGTGATTACGGTCAGCCTGATTGCTTTATGCGATGGCCGGATGCATTAAAGCAGGAAATATTGGTCTTCAGGGCTTTATCTTAACTTTTAGGGAATATTTGTCGCCTTGATAAACATTTTCCAGCTTTTTGTTATTTGAAATTTAACTATTAAATATCTTTTAAACTTAAAGCTATAAGCTTAAAGGTATTTTATAAAAAATTTCCCTAACCACCAAAGCTCACATATTTTTCTCACAAAAAACCCTAACGTTTTTACTCCTTTAAAAAATATTCCACAATTTCCAAAGAATTTTCCACCATAAAATCAAAATTCACTTTAGGAGCACACCCTCACATTTTGGACGAATTTCTCTTGTGTTCTCCAGATAATCGCCGCGTAGCTCGCCGGTTTTTCTATTATTTTTTAATATTTTTCAACGCTTGCATATTTTCGCGCTTTTCTATTTACGTTCTACGCTTGTTTATGTTCACAGCGAACGCGCTCTTTTTCTCGGGTTTTGTTTTATTATTTTTTTTTGTTTTCGGCTCCGTCCGCTCCTCCTGGCCGGCCACTGGCAACTTGGCAACTGTCGCCGCCGTCGCAGTCACCATGGCCAACGGGCATCATCCGCATCATCCGCAGCGTTGGCGAGGCGTGCCGTGGAGAGCTTGTTGCATCCCCCCGTTTTTGGCTTTTCTCCCCTCGAAGCGTGTTGCGAAGGCAGCCATCGGTCTGCCAGCGGCATGCTTGTGCTCCTGGCCCCCTAAAAAACAACCAACCCCCAACCCCACATCCCAATATCCTGGCTTGTGCGGATCCTTGCCACTTGCCACGCGCTTATCCCAGCGTCATCAAACGATGTCGACGACGCCAGCATCGTTAGAGTGAGGGTATTATGGTTTTAGGGATATTCTAACTACTGGGGAGAATGTGTAAAATATTTTAGTAAATTTATTAAATACATAAATATCTTAACGATAATGTTAAGAAAATATTAAAAGCTAACAACTAATGTTGCTGAATAGTGTGTATTATTTTTATCAACTCTCCAGCTTTCTATATATTCCCAACACAGAGTATCTAGCACTCGTCTTAGTTCCCTTCACGATTACCCCTGGCTGCTGCATTATGAGCAGTTATCGACGCTGTTGCTTCCCCGACAGACGTGGATGTGGATGTGGATCCTGCAGCTTTAACGCACTCCCCGACTACAGGATATCGGTGGCGAGAAGCAACCAGCTGTGCCATCCTCGTCGCTGCTGCTGTCACCTTGTAATTTTATTTATCTATTGATTATTGAGTATCTCTTTTCTATTTATTTGCCTTTGTTTGCCCACGCAGCGTTGACAGAGAGCCACCCCCGAAAGCCGTAGCTCAACCTCAACTCAACCCCTCTCGGCACCCTTTGGTATTTTTATTAAACCAGATTCCTATCCTCCTATGTGTGGGTGGCTGTAGGTGTGGGTGTCCTGTGTGATGTGTGTTATGTGTGCCCCTGGCTGTTTTTTAATTAACTTTAGTGACAATATTTTGCCCAGCAGCTGCTGCCTTTGAAAAGCCCCCAACGACCCAGACACAGACATAGAGAGGAGAGTGAGGGAGTGAAGAGAGATAATCAAACTTTGCCCATTGTATGCAAATGTGGGCAAAACACTGAGTTTGGGTCGTGTTCTTCATACTGGGTTCTAGGTCCCTGGGTCCACTTTGACCCCAATTCTCGGTGTTTTCTCTGTCAGCGTCTTGCCATTCTGTCATTCTGACAGTTGACATTTCGTAAAGATGTCACTTGTCCATGGTTGCATTGTGCCGGAGCAACGAGAGCACACACACATCATGTCTCTGGTTCACACATCCCCATATGTCCGATCCAGATTGCTGCTGCCCTCTCCGCATTTCCCATTCACTTGTTGAGCGGTTTTCCTTATCTTATCTCGAGTTTTATACGTTCGTTCCTGTGTTTGCTTTATTGTGGTTCTGTTTTTTCGCCTTTTTACGTAGTTTTTCGGAGACAATATGGTTCACCCTCGGATATGTACACATAAATCCAACATAACTGAAGTTGGCAGACCCAAGATGAACAGGTTTTTATCTATAGTTGCAGACAAACTTCAGATAGTAAAAGCATTAACCAAGAATTATGACTAATTGGTTGAAAAAATGTAGGGGAACGACGAAAGATAAGTGGTAATACACTCATTGAGTGTCGGTTTAAGGTTTTAAAAAAGTTTACCCAGTAACAAGTAACCCTTTTTTTGATGAATAAAACTTTTTATATTTTTAAAAATATTCTTAAATATTATACAACCACCGTATGGTTATTCTGATATTTTTAAATACCTATAAATTACGTTTAAATTACAATACATAAAAGTTATAAATGTTTAAATTAAAAATTTCCACTTTAAACAGCTTTTACTCACTTTAAAAACTCATTTTTCATAAGGTATCCTTTATATATAGGTCTCTTCGAAGACAGTCTCACTTGTTACATGAGCGTTTCTTAGAATTTTCACACACCATATGCCAGCATATTCATATCAAGTACATTTTATCTACAGATATCGGGCTAAAATCAATCAAGTAATCACTCGGCATGCACTCGCGAGCTGCACTGATCGGAATCGGTATGAAAATCGTAATCAAAAACCCGACGAAGGGAGACAACCGCACGTAGACGCCAACGGAGGGCAACTAACGGAGCCGAAATACCAATTTCGATTTCATAATTCTCAGCCACAAAAGGTGTCCTCTCTGTCGCTCTCGCGGATACATTTGTGTGTTATCTGGTCGCTGATAAAGGCCTTTTGCTTATCGCATAATTGCTCGCTGATTGCCGCCAGGTAAAAAAATTTCACCTTCTCTCTGCAGTCAGTTTTCTCTGGCCAAACATTTGCTCTCCAAGGAGAGGAAGAGGTGTTCGCCGCGCTACCGAGTCAAGTCGAAAATGTTAGCTTTGTTTGAGTTTCCTATCGCTATCGGGTTGTACAGGTTGTCGAGCTCTTTAATTGAATATCTTATCGAGAGCACCGAATCGCGGGGGGGAAGGAAATACCTTCCATTGGATCCCGCTTAGCCAGGCAAACACACATGACGAAACACACGGGATATACCGGGTACCATTAGCTATAACTATTTCGAGCAATTGCAATTGAACTCTTTTTCTTTTTCAGCAGTGAAAAAACTCTCGACTTGGCGCTCGATGTATCCGCACTATAATGCTCATAAATATAAACTAAACCCGTGCGAGCGGCCGCTCTGAATTTATATATGTACGGGGATATATCCGTCGGGTCGGTCTGTGTGTCTGCAGGGCCATTACACAAATACCAGGAGAAATGGAGACCAATGAGCTTGCCACGTAGTAGCCGAAGTATCGATGGGTTTCGAGTGGGTGACTTGTGGGGTCGTGTGACCGGACAGCCGTTCCTCGGCCGACACACATACTACACTCCGCGTTTATATATATTATACATATATACACCATGTATAGGATATATAGGATATATAGTATGGCATAGAGTGGTTAGTGGCCGCGAAAGAAAGCAGCCTTCCCTGGCTCTGTTTGTCATTGTGTGGCATCGAATTATAATAAGCGACTATTTAGTGGTAAATGTGTGTCACTTTACATATGGCCCAAAACCCAGCTCTACCTCCCTCCACCCAGCAGATAATTATGGGGTTGTGTTTGGGAGTGGACAGCCAGCAATGGCCGGAATCGAACACGGAAAAATCGAAAATTGAATTACCTATTCATGGCTTTAGTTATAATTTTTCCCATTTCCAGGGACTGTCCCATCAAGTGCTACAGGGAAACCGCTTAATTCAGAACTAGAATTTAAAATTAGACAAATCACTGAAAGTTACAGGGAAATTTGAATTAAAAATGTAAATTCAAAAAACCTTTTCAAGCACTTCATTCACAAATTTTCCTTCAGCCAATTATCAGCTGATAAGCACTGCGTGTTGCTCTATTTAAATGGAATTTGCCAATAATGTGAAATAGTGTCAGAACTCCCGAACTAGATTAGTTAATCAGCTTAATGCGTTGTACACTGAAAGGCTATGTAAAGATAGGGAAACTGAATCAACCATTAAGATATACACACACTCCAGTCGACCTGTATTCTATATATAATCCCCCATCCTCTGCGGGTTTAAGCCGAATATAAATTAACCTGGTGATACCAATCTGCTGCTGCTTATCGGGAGCTAATGCCTGTACCTAACTGTTTGCCATTTTATCTAATCTGAGATTCTTATCGCGAGCAATTACTCCGTACTTCCTCCGATGCAAGGTTAGCCTCTGCACCCGAGAATCCCCTGGAATCTCTAACCCAGTCCACCCACAACATGCGACACAGATACAGTGGGTCACAGCTGCTGCTTAACACTCGCAGGCGCAGTGGTTGTTGCACAGGTAAATGGCCGCCATAAAAGTTCAGTCATTGAATTAAAAGATATATGAGTATGCGAGTGTAGCCTTGTATATATACTTCATTTTGTTTTTATTCATTGTTCTTTTAAGCACTGAACAAAACCCGATTTATGTTTTAAAAGTTAGTATTGTGTAAGAGTATTAAAGTATTAGTATTAAAGTGTAATATAAAAAATATTACAATAATGAAGGAAAGAAGCTGCCTTTTTTATAATATTTCCCCAACTGCAACGAAAGAGTTTTCAAGACTTTTTTTTTACATTTTCTAAAAACTTTTCTCCAAGTGTTAATGTGTGGCAACTGGTAACCCTTTTTTTTTGTTCTTGCTCTTCGATTTTTTTCGTGTCCTTATTGGTTGCTCCTTCTGTTTTGGCTGACCCCGAATGTCGATCAATATTGAATTGAATTTGACCAATTGCTAAAGCCACGACTAGTCTTCAGTCAGTCAGACATTTCTGCGGCCACAAGCTTGATGTTAATGTTATTTAATAATTTACTCAATGTACGATGGCATTTCGGGAACACAAAATACTGGTTGTTTGTGGAGACTAAATATTAAATGAAACATCAACTTTAATTCCCTTCTCTCACAGGTAGAGGAGCCCTCAATTCCAATAATATTATTAGAAACTCAAATGGAAAATCGAAGAAGTTGAAGAAGCCACAGGAATGCGGTTGGAAATGCAACAAAAGCCAAAACACAGTTTAGTGGTTGAATAACGACAACAGCAGGAGCCAGGACATGGCGCTAGTCTTTTTGGGGGAGGGATATACGTAGAGCAACCAACTGAAAGACCAAAAGACCGACAGACAGTGAACTACTAATAAAGCCAGGTGAGCAAGGTGTACAGGACAGAGCAGGGGACTCCGCACAAAAGGAAGCACAAATAATATAAATTAAATGTGGGCAAGATGCCGCCTCAACTCCACTGAGGCTTTCCCCTCCCCCCCCAAACTCTCCTCGAAAGAAAAGCAAGCTGAGTAATTATTTCCGGCAGGGTGGGCAGGACTCGGAAGGGGGGAAAGTCCTTGCGGTTTGACTGCAACACATGGCCGGACACTTAAACCGAAGTGTGGCAAACGGGGTTGGAAAATCTATCTGGGCAATAATTTCGGTTGACATGCTTGCGGTAATTATTGACCGTAATGACAAAACCGTATACGAATACGGAAAATGGAAGCCGACTCGTCCGTGTCCGTGTCCGAGACCGAAACCCTGACAAATTAGTTTTAGTTTTTGGGGTCATCTGCCGGTGTGTGGTGGTGCTGCTGCTGCTGTTTGCCTTCCGCTGCTAATTGGATACTATTTTATGGACCCACCGGCTGGACACCAGCTGATTTCGGGGTTCGACATAAATTTGAGGCTTCCCCTCTTGAGAACATCCCCCCGTAAAGCAAATAAAAATTGTCAACGTATAGTGAGAATCATAATTTAATTCCATTCCTCTTTTTATTTGCATTTGATGCGGAAGATTTATGGTCGCCTGGCCTACATATAGCGATATTAATGGAACAGAGCTGTCGAACACAACACAGACCGAGAGTTTGTCCAAAAACTAATTAATAATTTTTTGTTTCTTTTTTTTTGCTTCTTTCCTATGGCTTATTTTCGGATGGCTCTCTTCGGCTATCTATGATTTTCTATATTTTTCCACGATCGCCTTTTCCGATTTCCTTCTGCTTTTTGCTAAATTCATTTCAATGCCGGCTATTTTTGTTGCAATGTGGCGCACATGTTGGACATTCAGTGGGTCATAAATATTGAATGCGACGACGTCCAGAAAACCCATTCCCCAAAAGACTCACTGGAATAGCATCGAGATCTATAGGTATATTTATAAAGCATAGAAAAGTTACCCCTGGGGGGGGACTTACTTCAATTGCAATTGGCTCTAGTTGTGAGCGGGGAGGAGTGCTTCCGCGGACTAGAATGATTTCTTTGTGTGACAAATTGCCCGGTTTATTGTCAAGATCCAAGATACAAGCTACAAGATACAAGATCCACAATCCAAGAAGACACCCGACCGATGACGATGACGGGGAGATCGTTGATCGCGTGAGTCGGGCGGCGACAAATGAATTCACTTGATGGGTGAAGTGCGAGGTCAAATCTTTGCGATGTCACAAAGCGAACGCACTCGCGGATACACCACATATAGATGTAGATACAAACACAGAGATATGTATGCGCACGACGCACTGCAGATACAATCAACAAACAATAAGCAAGGCAAATTTACAACACTTTAGAATTTATTTAATTTTTTATGCTACGTTAATCGCATTTTGTAGAGGGAATTTGTCTAGGCTTTTATTTGATTTTTTTATTAGACATTTATTACACATTTATTTAGGGGATAAGCTTGTGGTTTAACTTATGTTTTCCTCTACTAAAATCTACCAAGAGGTGTTAGGTTGGATTTTATCTTCTTTTTGATATTTTTATATTATTTACTTTAGTTTTCTTTATATTCAAATTTCTTTTTTGGTTAACTGCTGTAAATATTATTATTATTTTCTTTTTTTAAGAATTATTCCAGCTTGATTTGATTTCTACCTTTGACTGAGATCGGTTTGAAATGGTACACACACTTTTTTCACACTTTTCCGACTAGAATTTCCACACTTTCGTGCTGGCACTGCGAGTGACATGATTTCCAAAAAAACTGCATTGGGCCACAAAAATATTATTTTATATATGCTGCACTTTGGATCGCTGTGTGCTTTTCTTTTCGGGCGTGTAAAAGTGAAAATGCGAGTGGGCGGCCGCCGGGCAAGGCGACGGAAAAACGACGATGCGCGCGATTTTCTCGCGTGGGGCTCGAAGAACGTCCAAGATGGCACTGCCACTGCCGATCGACTTGACAGGCCATGGAGCCGCCCAGCGGAGCGGTGTTATTTATTCCGAAAAATATAAATTATAAGTATAAATAATATTCGGGGGAAATAAAAATTATGCATGTTTTTCTTATTTAGAACTTAATTGAATTCGCCAGGGGCGGCGGGAAAAGCAAGTCGCGTTGAACATAATTTAAATCAAAACACAAATTAATTTCCCGCTCCTCTCTCTCTCTCTCTTTCTCTTTCTTTCACTCACACACTGCACTTGCTGCTCTGTTTAATTTCTCAGGTTTTTCGCGGAAAACTGTCAGCAAGTGTCCACCGGAGAGGAAAACCTCAACGAGTGGGCGTCATCGGGAAAAGGCGAAGAGGCAGTGTGCAGACACTCGGCGATCTCTAATCTCTGATCGATTTGCTTGCTTTTACGAGCTGTCCGAGCGAAACAATACAGAACCATAACAGAACATCTGTTTTTCTTTTATTTACGCGTTTCCCTAATTTCTCCTGATCTGTCCCCAAGCTCTAGGTGTGCTCTGGCGCATTATTTTCTTTATTTTCCCATGACATGTTGTCAGGCGGATTAGTTTGGCCGTTAGTTTGACAGGCGCTATAAGTAGACACTCAAGTGGGTGGCAATCTAATTTGGCCGCGCTGCTCGAACAATTTGAATATTGCTCGGGGGATTAATGGGTGTGGATATGACCCATTTGGGTTGCACTCTATAAATTACACTTGCCCACAGATTTACTGGTCGATTTCTAGATGGATAACGAAGGCATAAAATATTGAAAATAGATTTTGGAGGTATCTTTTTTAGCTTTGGGAAGATAGTACAAATTTGATATTTGTTATGAAAATTTGAACTATTTTAAGTAAATTAAAGGAAACTAAGAAAAAAAATACATTTTAAAAGGCTATAGAAATCCCGACTTGTCGAATTTAGTCTCCTTTCCTATTTTTAATTGTGCAAAATGTCGAATTTAATAAGTTTACGGGGAGACTGCCTAGAAGTGATTATATATAATTAATTAATTATAATGAAACAAAATATTAACAAAATATATAAATATGTAAGATGGTATTTATTATATTAATAATAATGTTTAATACATTTATAAATGAGAAAATACGCTCGTTTAATAAATTAAAAATAAATCATATTTTGTTCTAATTTATTAATAAAAATTATGATTATCGAAACAATTTTAGTAATATCCAAGGGTATATGCTCTTACTCATAAGTAACAAAAAACAGCCCTTAAATAACATAAAACATATTTGACATATTTCTAAAATTTTCGAATTCAATAAATTTATGTTCTGCCCTGACTTTATATTTATATTTCCTTGTGTTTTTCCACCCACTCGGAAATTTCCCACGCAGATCTGGGGAACATCTCCCCCTCAGCTATTCGTCGATCACTCATCACGAAGCATTGTCAAGTTCATTCCTTTAGCTCGGAACAAAAGATTTTTCCTTATCCCCTCCGAAAAAGGCTAAAATTAAATAAAATTGGTAATTATTCATGGCGCTTGCCAGGTGTCTCTCAATGCCAATGGCTGAGAGTTCCATAAACCGCATTTAATGGCGATTTTACTGCAGTCTCTTATTATACGAAAAGTGTATAGGTCCAGGAAAGCGGGGGAACCACAGCTCTTGGCTATCTGCAACTTACTCAAGCTTCCTTCATTCATTTGGATGTTTTCCCCTCCTCTGCCCAAATAATTATCAGCGGCTAAACGCAAAAACAAACTAAATAAGGTGGATCACAAGGCTTAAGACGTCTGTATACCCTTTATTTTAGTTATGTATCTAATAATCTAAACCTTATAATAATGTTTTATTGAAGTAAATACTAATAACAATTTTTTATAATATATTCTTAGACTTCTTATTCATAAGATATGTGTATTTCCTTTATTTCTTTAACGTTTATTTTTATAACAACACGTTTTAATTATAAAATATGTATAATTTTCCAAACATTCTACTGACAATCATTTCATCTCAAAATTAAGTCTTTTACAGGGTGCACAAATCCGAAAACTGTGAGCATAATTTTGCACGTGTTTCGAATAAGTTGAAACTTTCAGTTGGCCAACTTTGCGGACCAAATCAACCCCTTTCGGATCCCTCTTAATGGTCGGCGGACGTTTAAAAATGCGCGACCGCATTCATTAGTGCAAATGGCTTAAATACTTGGCCAGTCGAAACTGCTGAATGGCAGCTTAAGAAACCAGGATTCAGAGCAGGACTCGCACTCACTCCTCCAAAACTCCGACTTCAACTCTACTCCACGGCATTTGTTTGCCTGTTTGACTTTGGGCTCTCAGTTCTCGGCTCTCGGATTAAGTTTTCTCGCCCAGGCAAAAGTTTTGTATTACTTCAACCCCCAAAAGATTTGCGTTATCGTCCGGGCTGCATACTTCTGTTGCCCAGTGTGGACTTGCTGCGAGTGCATTTGCCGCTGCATACTTTCGGGCAGCTCGGCGAAAGTATTTGCCTGCCGCTATTGGAATTTGCAAATATTCTTATAAATTATTATATCAAAGTTCGGCATTACTTATGGCCAACTGGCTTCGACAGGAAACTTTGCTCTCAAGACCCTGGCACTCACTCTCTTTCTGGCTTGACACTTTAGTGTAATTAGTTATCCTGCGGTTGCAGCTTTGCGGGGAAATCTCTTCGGAAAATCTCTTTGGGTCTGAAGGGAAACATGCTCTGGTCTGGGCTTTCCGTGTTTTTGCGGCTTTTTCGTGCGCTTTGATGTGGCAAAAATTTCAATTAATGCAATTGCAAAATATTCTTAGCTTCCCCTTCTCGGCTTGAGAGAAAATATATATGAGTCGCGGAAAGATAGCGTAAAATCTTGTACTTATCTATTTATTCATGCTTGATTAGGCGGCTTAAAGGGGGGGAAGAGGTCTATGAAGTATTAAATTTTAATGTTGAAATGCATTTCCTTAAAATGTGAGTAATTGAAATCGATTAAATATCACAAAGAAAATTATATTTACTATTTTACTAAAAGCTATATTTGTAAATAAATATATAACAATATATCTATTGTATAAATATGACAAGTAGATGAAGGAAACTGTTATCATTACTTAGTTAATTCCAGCACCGACCTTCTTGGTCAATTCTCTAAGCCAAAAAGTCATATAACTTTGCCACAAAAAAAACAAAACTTTCGTTTTTTGGCAAGCTTTAAAGAAATTACACTTGACACTTTTCAATTAGTGGCGAAAAGTTTATTTTAATTGTGACAGTAACACGTTGTTGCCATCGCTACCCAAAAACAACAGGGCCAAGTTTTTGCCAGGACAATACAAAAGCCTGGGAGCAAACTAAGGCCGAAGTCAAGGAGCGTCCTGGGAGCCACAAAATGTCAAAAGGAAACTTTTCCTGGCCAAGATTAATTACAATTGAAAACAAATGAATGCAAAAACGATAAGCAGCCGAAAGGATTTCCACAGCCAGTCCTTGTCGAGGCCAAATGGAAATGAAAACCCAAAACTCAACTTCGCCAATCAAGATTAAGGGTAGGAGTGAGTTGGCCGAAGGACCTCTAATCAGGAAGAGAGAGAGCGTTGAAAGCAATGTTCACACCTACAATAGCAACATGGAATGCAGGAGCAATGTCTGGACACTCGAAGAATATTTTTAAAGTTAAACAACAATAATTTTACTTGAGAAAATAATCGTTTTATAGATTTATGTTATAATAACTGAAGTATATTTTTATTTAAACAATATTTGAAGGATGTTAAAATATTGAAATTATCATAACAGAACAAAAATTCTTAGCTTTAGCTTCAATATATTTTTTAATAGAAAACTTCATTAAATATTAATATTTTTTCGTAGTGTTTATAACAACAGTTGCTTAGCAAGCCCAGTTTTTGGGGGAGGCCTTGAACTTTTGACCGAAGGGAGGTGGCAAAGTTTTGAAGGAAAACTATTTCCCAGTCCGACGACGTGACCTGTTTAGCTTAAGCCGGGACTTGCTCTATTTCGTTTTTAGGTTTAGATTTTTTTTGTTTAAAGTGTGGCCTCTTGTTGGTGTAGTGCCAGCGGTCAATGGGCCAACATTAGCAGCACTTAACCCGCAGTGCAGTGCAGCGTTTTTCCAATGGAAAACTGCCTTGGTAAACTTTTCGTGCATAAATCATGAAATTAATTAATTTTGACACACATTCCCTCCCGCAGACGCTCTCTCAAAAAGTAGCGCCATAAGCAACTTTGCCATCAAAGTATTTTATTCTCTTTTTTTTTTTACAGGCGCTCCTCTTTGCCAGAAATTAAAAGTAGAATTGAGAAGTGAAACATCGGCAACAACAAAAACAGCAACTAAACGGGGAAAACTTGCCTTGCCACGCAAACTTTTTCATCGTGAAAAGCAGAAAAAAAAGGAATCAAGTTTGAAATATGTGCAAAATTCATTCAGTATTTGAAATATTCCCAACTTCCCATAAGTTTCGTATGTTTCGCTTTTTTTTTTATTTCTTTATTTGTTACTTTTTCATTTTTTTTTTTCTTTGTGCTGCCAAAAATAAAACTTGCGCCGTGAGTTTAATTTTATTCAAGCTGCTAAGTGAGTGTTGAGCGAGTTCCAAGGAGAGAGATTTCCCCAGCAGAAGGGGGACCCGGTTTCGACTTTGAGTGACGGAGCTCAGACAAAGTTTCGGCGTCCAAAATGTTTCACTATTTAATTGCATAATTTGAGAATGCTCCGAGATTACACCTGCCGGAAAAGGAAGTTTTTGAAGAGGGGAGAAGCTAGGCGGTTTGTGCTCAAAGGAAATGTATTGATTTCAGTTGCATAAACCTTATTTTAATTAAATACAGGAATACATAGCTTTGATAGAAACTTTATTAAAATGACTTCAATTATTATATTTATTTAGTCGTCAATGTTTACTGGATTATTTCTTTGAGCATACAGTTCTATGAAATTTCAATGAAATTTTCCCAATTAACTTTGCCAGCATTCAGACACCGAAAATAATCTTTTTGCTGGGCTTCAGTCAAAGCGTTTCCATTGGTTTTTAACAGGCAATTAAGCAAATGCAGCGAATGTCCTTTTACTCCTTGAGAATTGAAATGGTAAAAGGGGGATTCCAAGATGGGGGATGCAAATAAAATGCAAAACATAAAGCCCAGCCCAGGATCCAGACCCCGGCTCAGAAGAGACCCAACTTCGAATGCAAAGAAAAGCGGCAACTGTGACAATGTAAACAACGGCGGAAAGAACCGGTGACTGTGTTGAGGGAATGGGGAGTAAATGGCATTGGTTGAAAGCTAAGGGATGAGGGCGTAGTCCTTGGGGGGGGTGGCACTGGGCGGCGGTAAAAAGTGCATACAAAATTGCCAAGTATAGGGGAACAAAAGAAACAAAAACGACGCCGTCAGCTGCAACGCAAAACTGCAGCTAACCGAAAATGGTAATGGTCTTTCCAGGCACTGAGGGAAATGTAATCTCTAATGATTGGAAACATTTGGAAAAATATAATTTAAGTAATGTAAAAAATTTAATTAAATAAATATATATTTTAAACTCTATTAAAGAATATATTTTCTATTTTGTAAGTATATTTAACAAACTATTGCTTCACACAGCAACTCTTCAGTGAAATTGAAAAATCTTTTCATATTATAATTACTTTTTCCAGTGCTCTGTGATTTGAGGGGAGAACGGAGGGGGTTTGACTGTTTCAGCTTAATGCGAAAATCTTGTTGCACGCCGCCTGCAGCAAACGATTCGGCCTCCAGACCATGGCGAAAAGTCTATTGTTTCACAATCATAATTCTCCTGTAAGCTGTGCGGGCTGAATGGTTTTCACTGGTATGGGGTTTTCCCCGGTCGAGGTAGGGGTTTTTCCAACTGGCTGCAGGAAATGAACATCATTAATTTTGCCTTTCTGCATTTGCATTGAAAATGGCATTTCAATATTCGGGGTAGCTCTCCAGCAAAGCGCTTTCAAGATTGCCAAAAACCATTTTCCACGCAGCCAAACAACTTTCATTTCAGTCCGGTCTATCCATCTCTCTCTCTCTCTCTTTCTTTCTCTTTCTGACTATTTCTATCTCTTTCACTCTCTTTGTCGGCGGCTCGGAAAAACTTTCAACTGCTGTGCGCGATTGCAGCGACGTGACTTAATTTCCACCGCCGACAGGCATACAGCTAAATATTTGTTCTATTCGAAAGGAGGGGTTTGGGTCCAAAGCGAACTTAGGGGGGGTTACTTAGGCTCTTACACTGTGAGGAAATCTTGGGTTTCCTAATTAAATTTCTCTTAAGTTTCTGTCAATATATTTCAGAGAGTTCTGGCTTAAAATTCATAGTAAATGTAAAAAAAGAAGAAAGGTTTTAAATCCTTAAAAAAGATGTCTAAAAAAATGTAAATAAATGTTCAAAGTATAGATTTGTTTTGTTTCCTAGAATATAGCTCTGTTTGGAGTCCTTTTTTAAAAGATTTCCAAACCATATAAATTTCTCTAGCACATCCGAGTGTCTGGACTTCCTTTCTGTATGTTTCACTTTGAGCATTTATCAATATATGGACATGTCCTGATAACTCTGTCGATGGAAATTGCGGCACGTAGCCCTCGACACTCAAGTGTCCAAGTGTTGAAAAAGCCGTGCATAAAAACTAACACGTACGCACCGATCCGGCGAAACTAAACCCCCGATGGGGACGGGGAAAAGGTCAATTGGTATCAAAGGAGCCATGGCTAGCTAGTAGCTAAGCCAGTCCACAAGCCGAGACATATAGTACATAAATACATTTGTACATATGTATGTATGTACGAGGTCCAGTGGGCTCGAGAGCAAAAATCAAAGCTAAGCACTTTCAATTGGATTTATGCGTTTGCGATGTGCCCCAAAGATGCGAATCGCAAAGGGAATCGCGTGCCCAGCTGGCTAATGTCTCAATTTCGTTGGTTATAACACACACCCAGTCTCCGCTTTTCCGCTTTCCCCTATCCGCAGGACTTTCTTATTAATCAGCACAAAAAGTTTTTCCCTACGAACTTGCAATTCTGCCGATAAGCAAATAGCCCAAAAAACTGTTTACACAACGCATACATGGCCAATTATCCTTCAGAACAGGGGCGTTGATCAAAAGGGGGTTTTCTTAAATATGATATAAAATACTTCACTGAAAACCCAATACAAATATAGTATAAGTATTATTATATTATTCGAATCCTATTAAGAAATAATTCAATAAAAAGGGTAACTAATTTGATTTAAATTTATTATTTATATCCTAAACTTAATTCCAGGAAATCCCCCTTTGAAATATCCTGTCCCCGCCACTGATATTAGTGTTGCGTGTGAGTATCTGTGTGCTCATGTGTGTCCGCTTTTATGTTTGTGTGTGCCTTTGGTTATTAAGTTTTATGATCAGTTTGTGTTTTGCGTTGAAACGATTTATTTAGCTAAGCGGAATTAATTGGAATTTTACGTGTTGATTTCCTGTACACTTAAGTGGAAATGAGCTGGCATTGGACATGACAAGGAGGTGGAACGAGTAAAGAGGCCGGGGAAAAATCCCTTGAGGCCAAATGGGGAAAAGCTTGTCTCAAATGAGCTGAGTAAACCAAAGGCTGGCTGCCTAATCGATTATGAATTGAGGCGTATGGAAAATAAGAGGCTGGGAAATGTAAATATTTCTGCAGAATCCTAACTTTGTTTGTTTGAGTTTTCTTTAATTTTTTTTTCGGATTAAAAGTTGGCAAGTTTTAGGCAAAGGTTGAGGGTCTCTCTCCGAAGTCCATGAAAATTTTCACAAGTTTTATTCAGTTTAAATAACAATTATTAAATTAGTAAGCTAGTTGAGTTTAAGATACAACTTATTTGCCTAAATTCTTTGCATAAACTAAACTCAGATTAATTCACCTATTTATTCCCTCACGATATGTCCAAAGTTATGTTGTCGTCACAAATGCAGGAGGCTCTTTAGTTTATGAAAAATTGATGACAGTCCGTGTTCGTTTCACTTCAAAGGAGCAGCATTGGGTCCTTTGCTTTTGCTTTCAGGGAAATGGGGAGGGAAACCGCAGTTAATGCCAGCCCGAAACCAAATCGCTTAGCAAACAATGGCAGAGCTCCCTTATCCCGTCCCGTATCCTTGAGGCTACCCCACATGCGATCCAGCAGCTGGGCAGCCCCGAAATGCTTTATGCGATTATTTGCCGAAATGTTGCGGAGCGGGTTTCGTTATTTATTTGCCTTGGGCCCGGCAGTTCCTTCTCTATTTCGGCTGGACAGGACACATTCCTGTGGCTGGCCAGGAAAAAAAATTGTGGCATATTTCATGTTTGCTCCAGGAGCTTTTCTTGGGACGACGGATCCGAATCGCTCAAGTGTTAACATTTCCAGGCAGGCAGGCGGGCAGGCGGGCGGGCGGGCGATTTGCATGACAGAGGGAGAAGGAGGAAAGCTTGTTGTGCCGGCCACATACTACATATACCTTTATTGAAAACATAATACGCCTTTCGCATACACACGGTTTCCATTTCACTGCCTTCAGTTGCCGGGCAAAGGATCTCTCTCCATTCTCTTCAATTCGATTCGATTCGATTCTATCCCATTCGATTCGATTCCACGCCGTTTTGGGTGCTTTTTTTGGGACGGCGCGTGACAAAACTCAACTTATGCCGGCTTTGAAATTTACTTTGCCCGGCTAATCCGAGGGATATGCAAGCATACTAGTGCGTGTCCTAGAAATGGAGGAGCAGAACGTGGGGGAAAATAGGGAAAGAGCGTATCCTAAGCCGGCTCTGCAATCGATGTCCCCTTGGAGTGCCTGTCACAAACGCTTCTGGCCAAGAGCCATCGGAAATGGCCAGAAACAGGGGGTCATCGATGGCGGACTCCCATGTCAATGGCCATGAAATGGCAGGAGGCCAGAAAAAAAGAGAGGAGAAGATTATGCAGGGGTTCAATCAGAAACGTAGGTCCTGGGCACAGGTCATTCAGTCAAGCAGGGGCCATCAATAGTGTCCAAGGGCTTTAAGCTAACAAGAAAATTAAATCCAACAGAAACAGAAGCAGAAACAGGTAACTTTACAGTATAATTTTATTTTTAATTTAAATACATTTATCCTTGAGAGAATAATAATAAACAAATTAATTTTAAAGTTTCTACATTTTAAATAACTATCAGTTTTCAGGTAATTAAATTGTTATCCTTTGCATACTTTAAACGCTTTTTATTTTCAGTATTTCTTGCAAACTTTAAGCCTTCCCTCTTCCCTTTAAGAAAATCTTGCCCTTGGGCTTGTTTTCTGATAACATAAAACCGAATTCATTAAGTTTATTCACCCTGCTCTTAACCCCTAGCCCACCCTCGGCAATCCTTTAACACCCAATGCCCTAAGTAAACAATCTGCGCACTTCATTTGGCCATCAACAAAAAAACAAGAACAAAATAAAAAACAACACAAAAAAGCAGTGGACACAATTTACAAGCTGAAAATCTCTGACAGCTTACAAAGAAATTTAGGTGGACCCGAACGGCAAACGAAAAAAAAAATCAGGCATAAAACTTAATCGAAAACTTTTTTGCGAGGAGAAAACCTCTTTGGAGCGGTTTGTTGTCATTCAAGGTTTTCCCAGCTTCTGTCCGTGCAATGAAATTAATGCACAAAGTTTGTTGTTTGTTGCGGTGACCGGGCAAGGGGCAGGGGAAAAAGAAAACCTTTTCGAATTTCTAATGAGCAAAACAACTTCATTTTTTTTTTGGGCGCGACTTTGGCGAGGTGAGAAGCTGAAAAAATTTGATTTGAATTGAGGGTCGCAGGTAAAAGTTTTTAAATAAAAATTAAAAATTGTCAACGCGTTAAATTAGGGTCGACGTGGGACGTGGGAGAGGGTTAAGGCTGAAATTGAAATTGAATTGGGGTTCAATGGCGAGTTTGTGCAACTGACAGGAGGGAATATGTATGTACATATATTGGAGATTTTCCCTGTCAAAGAAAAGCTCTTTCTCTCTCCAGGAGGGTTGGCCGCTTTCCACTTGTTTCTTGTTTCCCGCTCTTCCGATTTTCTGTATTCACCCCGCACAGCCGCAGGATTCATAATCTCCCTGGTAATCTTTTAATCCAGTCGAGTGCATTTTGTACTCGATCCTGCAACAAAGTTGCCAAAGGCTGTCCAAGGAAGCGGTCCGGAGTTAACTTTCGACAGCAGCTCTAAACATGTGAGGTAACTTTTCCAGCCTCTGATTTTCCCCAGCTCCCTTTTTTCCCTTCTGCCAATGCATTAAGCTCGCACAACTTTGATGTCATCTTTGTGCTTAGGCCCTCCACAAAGAAACTTTCCCTGGTGGCTCTAAAAAAAACTTTTTTAATAGTAATGGACTTTACGTTTCTGCCACTCAGACTACAGGCTATTTTTTTGTGCTTTTTCGACCACTAGAGATTGTTCTTTTTCAGTGTAAAAGGGGTGTGTGTGTGTGTGTGTGAGCGGCCAGGTGAAATGTGGCTCCAAAAAGTTATTTCCGCCACAAATGAACACGAGTTGCAACGGGGTTTGTTTTTTTGTTGAGTCTCCCATCGATATGATGGGAGAGGTCCACGGTCCACGCTTTTGGATCCCAGATCCTGGTTCCTATTTCCCTGGCTTTTAGCTCACGGCCAGACAGAGGCTGAGACCACGCCCCCATCTCGTGTTGAATGGCTGACATAAGCGGCTTAGCCTTTTTTTTTTTTTTTGGGCAACTTTGAACATGTAAACGGCACACGAATTCACGTATTTTTGCCATTACATAGGGAGATCTATTAAATATGATGTGACAGTCTGAATTAAGTTCATATTTTAGAGAAGGCATTTTATAATAAATGCTGACAACACAATTTGTATAAAACGCAAGCTAGAAATATTACTCATACGCACTGTTGCCGCCAAGAACTAACTAAATTCAAATACATTAAGACCCTGACACTCGTATTATTCCTGTGAACTCAGACAGTCAGAAGGCAGAACAAAAAGTGTATGAAATAAGAAGTTGGCCAAATAAACAATACAAAAATTGAGCCAAGATCCCTTTTTCAGCTCTTGGCAAGTTCTCCAGTTCAGCATTTCGGGGTTACGGGCGAAGGAGGGCCATAAACTCGGCTCTAATGCGCCAGCTAAGGATACAAATTACGAAACAATGACGTCAACGTGCCTGTCAACAACTTGGCCAGACAATAGTTTTCCTTTAGGGCAGACAGACCAGGAAAATGCGGGAAGAGGGGGCGGGAAGTGAGGAAACTCGCAAGAGGAAACGAAGGTTAGGCGACAGGTGCAACGGACATTTGTGTCGCATACATACAAATTACGTGCGAGATTATGCCGAGTCCGGTTTGGACTAAGCACTAAGGCGTTGGGCGTTGGGCGGCAGGAGGCAGGACGAAGCTGAGGGGACTTTGCCAACGGTGGCAACGGCACGTACAGAAAATCAACAGAAAGCAACGTGAGACGGCGGTGGCAGCGTGACTCACGATCATAGTTTTTTAATTTTTAATTATGAAATTTGTATGGTAATTTCTTGAATATTTTGTATATTACTCAAGAAACTATCAGTATTTCTGGATAAATATTTTAAAATATAATAAGCAACATATAAACCACCTTTGACTTTAATTTTTTAACTCCAATAACTAAATTAATTCCAATTACTATTTAAATTCAATTAATTCAAGCTTTTAACCATCTCTAACAGGAGTTTGAAAGGCACAAAACTATCTTCTCGTAAACCAAACTTCAAAGCAGTTACCCTCGGGTGATAGGTGATGGGAATGGGCATGTGCGAATGCCTAGGGATGATTTAAATGAGCTCAACATGCAGTTAAATGCAGTCTGATTTGATTACGAGACCCTGGCTCCAATTCCCAGCATTCCTGAGTATCCTGCTGTTTCTTTTTGTTGTTTTCCTGCTGCTTTTCCTGCTGCTACTGTAGGATCCTCTTACAGTCATCAACAATCGGGCATTGTGGCAGCCTTGGAACCTCACTGTCAGGCCGAGAACAATGCCAAACGCAGTGAAAACAACAGTCAAAGGTGCGAAAATTAATATTTGCCCTGGAAAACAACAAGCCCACTAAAAGGGTGAGAGGCCAGGTGAGAAAAGACACAGGTAGGAGCAATACTGAGCCACGCAACAACGAATGCACTCTCTGCCTCACCGCGTGCCCCTTAATTAATTTCCAGGGCAGAAACATGGGGTAGCTAAGCCTAAAGATCTGTGATATTAGATAGTTCATAACAAAACTGAATTAATTTAATCAAAAATAATTACTAAATATTTAAATATAACTAGATTAAGTCTTGAATAAATATTGTTCTATTTAAGACAATATTCTCTATGAAAAATTCAATTTTAAGATAATATAAAAACCCCTTTTTAAATAGGTAATCAATAATACAAATACCCCAACAGTTTCCATAATTTCTAAAATCTTTTCTATAATTTCAAGCTCTTGATTACAATTTTATGTTCATTTCAGTTCAATTTGAATCAATGTAAAGACTTGAGCTTCATCTTTGGGAATCGCTTCTCAAGTACACGAATCAAGAAAGTCGAATAGGGCGAACCAGTGAACCGACACCAAGTACAGAGGTTCAAGTAGTTGCCATGCCTGGAAACGAACTCGAGTCCCCAGGCCACCTACTGGAAATCCCCTTTCCCCCTCCACCTATGCACTCTGCCATTTTGCTGGTTTTAGATCAAATGCATCACGCGGCTCAGTTTGGGGTTTCAGCTGAGTTCGGCGGACTGGATGGTGGAATGAATGGTGGTTTCGAGTCCTGGCTGGAGTTGCCTGGCAGCTCAAGCTCAAGCAGCCATTGTTGTTGCCGAGAAGGACGAAGGAGGCCATGGGGGTTCTGGCCACGCTATCGAAGGTGGCTTTGGGAGGTGATGCCCTGCGGTGGCTCATTGTTCGACTGCCACGCGAAGGATACGCATGTTGGTGGCAAGTCGGGATTGGATTGGTTTGGTTTGGTTTAGTTTGGTTAGGACTTAAGGCAAGGAGTCCTCCCTCCTTGTAAGGGGGTAGGGATGCCAACTTAAAGTGAGCCGGCTTAAGTGCACCGGGCGGTTTCTAAGCCATAGGATTTGGTTTTGACTGCTGTGTTCAGGGGTGAAAAGGGAGAGAGAGCGGTGAGCAAGGGAGCGAGGACTGAGCCACTTCGGATGCGGCTTACTCCATCGGCCACATGATACTCACCGAAAATGCATCCCCGGCAAGTTTCCATTAATTAATTTAATGAACTTTTGCCCAGGCCGTCAGTCAGTCAGTCAGTCAGTCATTCAGTTCGCCATCAAGCCAAGTCAAGTGCATAAAAGCCTTTTGGACAGCTGCATTTCAGAGTTGTTGGACGTCTTTTGTTTAAACACAAGCTCGGCATGTGGGCTAAGTTTTGCAAAAACAGATATGCAAGCGAACAGATTTAATTAAATTACGTTTATTGAATATTTGTTTACTAATCTGAAAATCCAAAGGCCAGAGCTAACATCCTCAAATCAAAGAGGATTAAAATAATGCGCTTATTATCAGAAATGGAGAAAACTTAATGTAAAAATCAAATTTAAGCTTAAAATTATATAATAAACGCAGACTTAAATTATACATTTTCCTATAATTAATATTTCTATATAAAATATAATTATATTATTGTAATTAATTGTTTATTCTCCATCTATAAATAATCCTAAAAGCCATTCCGCTTCCCTCCCATTATGGCACACAAAAAGGCGAACCCATTAATGGCCTGCCATCTGGAATCACTCGCCATTTGGCTCACGATATAATGGCCTCGTCCCCATAGAAATGGGATATCCTTCATTATTTCGTTAGAATCATCCAGTTTCACCTTCGTGCTCATAACGTTGTCGCACAATTAAATTCGAACCGTGAAAGCTTTCAACTGCACTCTGGGCCACAAATTATGGCCAGCATCCCGTCACCTCCCGTCTGTCGTTTTGGCCCATTCAATGGCTGAACAAATGGCCAAAAGCGGCTGCCAAATGTCGGCCCACAAAACATACACACACACACAAGGACACAGAGGACATGTACAAAGGGAAGACAGTCGGCCGGAATTTAACTGCTGTGCAGTCGCGCATGAAGATCCGCTGGCAATCCCTACCCACCCCGCTGTCAATTATGGTCTGTCTATGGACATTAAATGTCATTACGCAGCAACAATCAAAAAGAGAGATACTTGGAAAAGCGGGAAAGCGAGGAAGGGAAAGGGAAAGCTCCGGGAAACAACGAGCCAAGCAAAGCATGAAATTAAAATGCGCCTAAGATGTATTCCCAACTGTCATGATGCCGATGACGATGCTACTGCCGCTGATGCTGATGCTGATGCTGAAGCTGTTGCTGTTGCTGCCAGGAGTTGTCCTGGCAAAGGAGTTGCCTTTCCAGCCCAACGTCCTGCTTATAATTTCATTTTTCACACCCAACTCTCATTGACAAAGTGTGAAGGACGAGCATTCTTCTTGGCTTTTTGCCTTTGGCATACTCTTGCCAACAAAGAGTGTAGCAGGTCTTAAAGATAAAGGCAGCAGGGTATTAAATTGTTTATTGTTTTTTTTAATATTATTTATTGTTTAATGTACTCTTTATTTAAAAATATTAGATGATAGGAAAGGAATAGTATACGCCTGGTTGGCTTATTGATAAATAATAATATTAATTGTATTTTTCATGTGATATATTAATTTGAGCTTTGTGAAATTTTAATAAACCTATTTCTTATATCTAAAACATTTCCCAATTTTAATATTATTAAATTAAATTAAATATTTTAGTTTAATTTCCCTAAAACCTTATTCAAAAAAATAATAAATAATAATACAGAGTATTCAAAAGTCCCCTGTGTAACCTCAGGAGGACTTTCTATCTTGACTCTTGAATTTCCTTCATTTTTTTTTTGGGAGCCTTGCCAGTGCGATAATAATAATAAAATAAAATGATGAAAATGCCAGCGGCAGTCAAGGAGGAGCTACCAAAAAAAAAAGAGACAAGGCCAGAGACAATGCTTCTTGGCAGGCTTATTAAATTTATATTTAAATTTCTTGTATTGCGGTTTTTTGGGACCAAATGAGTGCGGGCTGTAGAAATTTAATTAATTTCCAAAGCAAAATTGAATTCTCGCCTCATTTGAAATGCAAAACCAACGGAGGAGTCAATTAAATGAATGTCAAAGAGCTGGCGCCGAATGCGTGTCTCCTGGTTGGATGGGGTCTCCGCTCCCCGGGTAGCCTGTGACCTGCCTCAACAATTCCTTTGACACACGCTGGCATTCCCCAGAAGGAGGATCCTGGCCACCGTGTCCTGCCACTGTCCTGTCGCCGATGCCGATGTTGTTGTTGTTGTTGTTTTTGTTGCCTTTATGGCAGTCGCCTCCTGTGACCGCGCCCCTGTTATTGTAGCCATGGAAATGAATATTAATGCCACCAGGATCCTGCCAGTCGATGCCGAGAACCAAGGACGGAAAGACGTAGGACAGGACACCAAAGTCCTTTGCCCACAAGGGCTCAGTGCGCACTTTGCACAGCATTAATATTTATCAGGCCGAATTCGGAGTTGCTGTTGATACGCCGCCCCTGTCCCTGTCCCTGTTCCTGTCCCTGTCCCCGGGATTGAACAACATATTTTGCATACCCTTTGTCCTTTGTCCATAATATTTCAATAAACGAATGAATTCGCATCGGGAATAGTATCTGTGGCATCCTGAGGAGTAGGAATTGCAAAATATGCAGCCAAATTAAATATAAGTAAATGCGTTTTGGATCCATTTTTCTTTTGCATTTCAAGTGTTAAGGATATCGTTAATTATAAGCTTTTTCTTAGATGTTTTGTTTTGTTTTGATTGGTCTTAAATAAATTAAATAAAAATATTTTTAAATATATTGTTGCAGGGTATTATAATTTTAAACAAAAGTTGTTTAAAGCAGTGACTAAAATGTGCAGTTTAAATAATTAAATTAAATAAACAAAAATTTAATTAAACAGAAAAATATAAATCATAATTATGAAAGTTGTCATTTGATTAACTACCAATAAAATTTATATTAAAATTTAACAAGGTTGTCCAGCATTGTGGTCAAAAAAATTATTAACATCCCTTTCCTTATTGATTTGGCAATTGATTTAAGCTTTGTTTTATTAAAAACGAATTAATTTCAACAAATTTAAACGCCATTCGCTGTCAGTTTTGTCGTTGCAAACATGTGAAAAATAACGCCATAATCCTGGGGCTCTCGAAATCGGCGGCTATCATTAACCGACACTCACTGGAAAACCCCCCCTCCCCCAGGAAAACCCTCTTATGCTGCCCAACGCTTGAGGACACTCTCTTGATATGGGGACATTATCAAGGGTAATGAAATTTACTTGTACAGGAAATAAAATTATATCATTAACACCTGAAGCGTGCGGAGTCACACACCTGTGTGTGCTATATATATATGCATATATATATATATATCGTGTTTGCATATTGTCGATAGCGGTGCACGGTGTCCGAACACTTATTCCACCCACTGTGCACATATTTACACTGTCTGCAGCAGCGACTTTCCGTTGAATTTTAAAAACACACTCGAAAAAAAACGATTTTTTCTATAGAAACAATTGCAGGAGGGGGAGGACGACGCAATTCCTCGATTGTTCCTCGGATAATGCAATTTGTTAACATTGGCTATGCCATGTTAATAAGCCGGTGACACTGCGACGGAGTTAAAGCAATTTTCCCGATTTTCCCAGCCCATTTCCCATTGCACTTTAAAACTGCAGTTTGCCGGAAGGTTTTCAGGATGAATTTATTCCCGTGGCTCGTTTCATGTCAAATTGTCCTCTCCGGTGGCCGGCCTGAGGTGCCAGCCGAGGGAACTTAATTAATTAGCTGCCTAAACTTCGTAGAGAAGTTTCCTTCCCTTTCTTTATTTTTTTTTTGTTGCTCCTCTCCACAATCAGATTTCTTTTGAGATTTCTGCAGTATAGCAAACCAACAGCTGGTGGCGTGGCTGGGCAGCCGACCAGCAACAGCAACTTTGACCAGGCCACAAGCAACTTGGCCCGCAGCAATACCATCAATGATTTGAAGGGTATTTGAGGGTAGATTGGACAAGAGGCAGAGCATGTTACAATTTTAGTTAAAGAAAAGGAATCAATAAATCAATAAGACCACTTGGAAAGGCTTTAAAAACACCATTATATGTGTATTTGTTATTTGAAATCTCGTAGGTATATTTCCATTTCCCTTGCCTTTCCTTAGGGTACTTTGCTAGTCGATACCTGGCTTTCCCTGGCTGATCCCTTGCACTTGTTACTGTTTTTCTTTGGGATTTTCGGCTCGGTTTTTGCCTGTTAAGTGCAGGTCCTGCGTCCTGAGCCGGACGAAGCTTTTGAGTTTTAGTTCCCAGCTGCACAGCAAGCCGGACTCGGATGCGGATGGCCAAAGAGGAAAGTCGCCAAAGGTGGAAAGCTCGTTGGGGCCAAGAGCAAGCGGCGGCAGGAGCGGAAAACTACAGCTCAGTCCTGACCGCAATCGCATTGTGGCATTGTCCACATCGATGGTAGCGGTGGCGCCCTTTATTTTTGTTACCGGTCCTCGCTTCGGTTCGGTTCGGTTCGGTTTTTCCGGGCTTAATGGCCTGCAAAAAGCGGAGAGGCGGGGAGGCCTCAAGCCGAGGAAAGCCTCAATTGATTTTTACTTTTGTTTTGCGATTTCCGACAGCTGAGAACGAAACTGTTCGCCAAAACTTAACACAAATCCGCAGTAAATGAAAACCAAAGTTGACAAACTTTTCAGGGAACCTGCCTCGTTGCGCTTCCCTTGCACCATTCGGTGAAATTAAATTTTAGTTATTAAATCATCAATTCAATCAGACAATTAGGAAAGTTGTCAGCTGCAAAGTTTGCCAGCCACACAAACTTGCTGACGACATATGTGAAAAGTCGGGGCCCTTGCCGCCCTTTTGAACCTCTCTCTCCTCACTTGCTCCCTTTTCCGTTTTTCGAGTGACAAGAACTTTTGCGGAAGAAGTAAAACATTTAACGAAAATATTCCTTAGTTAAAAACTCAATTTTGTTTTGCCGAGAAAACTCAATTTGTGGCTTTTGGAGTAAACTACAAAATTTTCACCAAACTGCGGGGGGCATTAGAGTCAACTGCGGTCACTTCGGTTTCTTCTCTCTGACGGTTCCTCGATTGATTTCAATTTCATTAACGCCTCCACTGTCCATGGGCTGTCCATCAGTCACCAATCTGTCGGTTTGTTTGTCCGACAGCTGTTGCCAATTTCTGCTTTTGTCTGACTTCTCGACTTCCGAGGATTGGCAGCTGGCGAATGTCAAATGGTGGAGCAAGGACGTGGCTTGCCTTTATCAGAGGAACAAATTGGTAAATTGTAATAATGAGAAATTTAATTTCATATTTCAAACAGACTTCAAAGTAAACATTCCCCAATTAAGTCAAGAAACTATTTCTATTTTCTTCGGTAACAAGAATTCTGGCTCCTGATTAAATGATTATTTTATATTCATTTGGAGCATTCCCCACTGATTCCACACTCCTTATTCAGTTGATGAAAATTGCCTGTGAGGAACCAATGAGAATGACAGAAATTCCTAGTTCATGTCTGCCAGCCTGGAAAGCACCAGACTAGACTCCGCCTGGGCATGATTTTCAATTTGTGATCTTAATCAGCAGGTGTCCTGTATGGCTTTCTCCTTGGTATCGCCATCGTCATCGTCGTCGTCAGCATCGTCATAGCTTTTTATTATTTTCATTCGAGCCTGACTGCCTACTAATAGTGGATGTTGCCGTCGCTGTTGCTTCTCCCTGCCTTTGTTGAAAGGTTGCTAGGCATTAACTTTTGTCATTCGGAGCAGTGTCCTGAATGCCGCCCCTTTGTGTCCGGGCAGCCAGTGAACAATGCAATGTGAATTGGCAGGACAGCAGGACGCAGGACAGGCAGGGCAGGGCAGACGTCAGGAATTGGCCCAGTGTCGTCGTCCAGGACCCCGGGCATAGAGAGTACTGAAGTCCCGAGGCTAAAGTCCCTCTAGTCTGTTGCCTGTCCCGCTGCTTTTTGGCCTGCTGCTGTGTTCACTTAATTAAATTACACCAAATTGTTTGGGCTGGTCCCTTCGCTCACAGGGTCTCCCTGCGAAAGAAATGTGTGGAAAATGATAAAAATATGTTAGATTGAAAAAAAATATTTTCGAGGCGCCTTTAAGCCCTGGTAATTGCCGACTATTTTCCCTCCATTCAATCTTTTTTGCTGCCCCTTTGACGGCTCCCTGGCTGAACAATTTTCAAACAATTTTAAATGGAGCATAAATAACATGGTAGAAGGCATTTCCTGTACACTTTATGGGCGGTTGTGTTATGCAGTGACTTTGTGTTCCAATAAATGAACGAATCAGAGAAAGTTGATTGAGGAAAGACAATATTGTTAACGAATAATATTATTCTGTTTGTTAGAATATGAAATTATTTATATAAAATAATTTAAGGCTTAAGACTTTTGATACTATAAACAAAATGGCAGGTCTCTTTATTTAAATCATACGTTTATTTGATAAATTATAATTTTTGTAGATAAATGTTAAAATAATAAGATTTCAGGCTTTATTTATTTCGATTTTTATTTATTAATATTGACTTATTCTTTATAATTAATTAGTGCCAATATTTACCCATAAATTCAAACTCTCTTTACTCTGACATTTAAAAGTTATATAATTTTAAAACTATCATAACTACACCAAAAATACTTAAATTTCAGTTCGGAAGCTCTTCCGCTGATTCTGTTATTTAAATTGGCAACTAACTTATAGAGTTTAAATTGAAAAAAAACAATGCAATATAATTAAAATATAATTTAATAATTAATAATTAATTTAATAATTATATTATATAGTTTTCACAGTTAGAAATGTCTCCTCCACCCCATAGCAAACTTCTTACTAAAATTATAATACCCTGTGAAAAAGTATAAAAAAGACAAAGCCAAATGTGAAACATCTGTGTCAAATTTAAAGTTCTTGTTTGACAATTCAATGCGTGACTGTCGTGTAGATCTGTGTGTGGGTGTTATTAAAATACAATTGACATTTGAGTTATGAAAAGCCTGCCGAATGTGTGTAGCATGTGTTCATGTTTTCTACACAAAATTGGGGATATTCCAAAAAGCATTCCGAAAGCAATTCCAACAAGTTGGCAAACTGAATAAAATACGCAAAAACACAAGCGAAAGGAAAATGAAAATTACACACACAGAAACGGGGGGAAAACTTTTACACTCGTCCCCCCTCTTGGCTGGCCTGGAAAATGTAACATTTTCGGTGTTGCCTACTTTTTCGGGCTGCGCAAATCAAAGTCATAAAATATAAGTTTGCACTGCGTAAATTGTGGGCGGCAGTGTCGAGGCCACAGCTGCCTAAATGTATTTTAATTTGTTCGTGCAGCAGCTAAATGGCGAATACATGAAGCTCAAGTTTTTAATTTTTTCGGGGGACGAGTCGGACGGAGGGCGAAAGGAAAAGTTTTTCCCTTCTCCCCGGAATGATTAATCGCAAGTGGAAATCCACAGCGGCAGCTGGGTATCGCCATCTCCGGGAAATCGGACATCCGAGCAAGAGTTGACAATTCGCGCTGGGGTTTAGGTAACTGCGGCGCTCATATTGATCAATCACTGTCACCTGGCCAAAGGAAAATCCTGAAAAAAACCTGAAAGATAGACAGAGAGAGAGAGAGAGAGTTGGGGTAGAAATCTATAAACAATATGATAACCATTTGGCAATAAACTCGAATGTGTCGTCTGGCGTTGTCTCTGCAGCACTTTGAGTGATTTGATATGGCACTTCTATGTATATCGGTACTCGAATATATATATATATAGCCACTCCCCGCAACTCCTCTTTGATTGCGACAAATTTCCAATCTAAAAGGACTGAATCGCCGTGACGGATGCGACGAAAAGTGGCGAGGAGAGAGAGGAGTTTCCTCCTTTGGTCCTCCGCCAAAAAGTGTCACTTTTTATGAGCGATCATTTGTATTTCCCCCTTTTGCTAGTTGTATTTGCTTGTTTGTCGTTTGTCAATATACACTTTTTGCTCTCCTCCGCCATTTCTTTTTTTTCCTGGCCCGCTTTCCTTGTAAGCTTCCATTGTAACTTTATGCTTTTGACAAATTCGAGTTTAAGTGGATTACTTTCCACTGTTGAATGGCGTTCAAGGAGCTGCTTCGATTCTGCTGCTGATATTCTGTGGCTCGTCCTTCGCCTGATGATTCATTAATTGTCTGGACAGGACACTTGCTACGCAATTAATTTTCATTTTCATTTGCATTTTACGCTGGCGACTGTTGGTCATAAATCCAAGCCGAGATTCGTTCGTAAGTTGTAAAAATTCCAAGTCGTGCTCAGAATTGGTGCTAATGGGTTAAATTTTGAATGATTGCAAGCTAATTAATTAGGGTTCAGCGGCAAAAGTCAGCCGAGGGAATTGAAATGACGTCGAGCCAGGAAATTAATTAAATGCTTTTGGGGGCAAAGTTTTGCTGGAGGTTAAATTATGCAAAATGCAGTCCCAAATTAGAATTTAATTGGTGGACAAAAAGGTAATCAATATTTTTGGGGTTTGATAAATAAAAAAGTTAAAATATTTAAGCTCCCCTTAATCGATTAATCTACACACACATCTCCCGAATGCCTATAACACATTCCAATTGTATTGCAAACTCCATCCCTTCCCCGGATATCCTGCCACATCTGCAATCACTTGCCCATTCCCTTTGAACTGGAAACCCTTTTCGCATTCTTTAAGCTCTCCCATGTGAACAATTAGTGCCCAGAAGGGTTCCGACCAGCCAGCGACACGTGCGTGAGTTTTCAATTTCGCTTTCCTTTGGCTCTATTTTATTTGTGCGTCCTTTGAGTGCGTCCCGCACTTGAGCACAGAATGGGAATGAGAGCGTCCTCCGCCGACTCATAAAAGATTTAAGCCTCGCTGCCATTACGAAATGCAATTTGCAAAAACTTTTGATTTCGCTGGCAAGCAGGTCGAGAGTCAAAGGCCAGCCCGAACCTTTTATTGGTCTCATTAAACGAGAATGTTTTGCGACTCGTGTTTGGCCGCTTTGAGCTTTGAGCTCTAAGTTCTGAGTTCCGAATCTCCGGGTCCTTTCGATTTCCAACCAACACCACTTATTCCCGAGTCAGTCCACGTTTCGTCGAAAGGTGAGCGGCGGCGGCGTTGATTTTGAAAAGTTTCTGCGGCCAAAGTCGAGGGTCTCCAAAAAGTACTCGAAAGATTTGAATGCCCCTCCGAAGCTGACATTTTTGGTTGAAGTGGACGTGATTCGATTTGGATTCGTTTTGGTTACTTGGCTGGCCAGCCGCCCACCTGGTTCGAGGAAAAACCCCAGGGAAACTTTGCAATTAAGCTGGCAATGAAGCGCAAACTGGAAACCCGGAAAACGCAATCGAAACTCAGAGCTCCAACTGAGAATCAAATTAAATTTCGGCAAATTATTTGTAATTTATTTAGTCCGAGGAGGAGGACAGAGACAGAGCAGGCAAGCGAGCGAGCGAGCGACCCCTCTTCAGATCTGCATATTCATATTCATAGGAAAATTGAATTTTCGCAAATTATTTGCTTGGTTAGTTTTGTGGCTTCCACAAAATTGTTTGCCAGCACACACACCCACACACACACACAATCAAACAGAAAGAGATACGAGATATATAGAAGTCGGGGCTTCTTCTTCATTATCCTGCGAGCACAATGCCCCGGCCCAGAGCTCGGTCCGTCATATATTGGTAAAACTCTTTGAGTCGACTCTTAATTGAAATGTGTGATGCCACACACAGGCCGGGCTCACAACTGTGCGGCTGCTTTTCCGAAATTAGAACACTCCACAGAGCAGTCACAATTGGAAATGATTATTTGTGGAAATATGGTTTGGATAAAATCGAAGGAAATGTCACAACTGTGTGCTGGTATTATTTGGGAAATTTATTGTCAGGTAATATCTATTTGTAGGTTTAAAATTTAAAAAATGATTTAGTTAGAACTTTAACTTCAGGGCTATTAATCTATATGTAACTAATTTGTTAATACTTGTTATTAAGCTTTATCTAGAACTTCTTTTTTAAATATTTAGAAATATATTATATAGAAATTATTTAATTAAACTATTTTAAATAAGTATTATTTATTAGTCTTTACATATATGCTTTCTAAATATTTTATATTGTAAATAAAATAGAATTTTGTGTTTCCTTTAAATTCCATATGTTCTCTTGTTTGATTTATTACTTTATTTATTGATTTATCAAAGAGCTTACACCCAAAGCCTAGTATATTGATCCGATGGATAATTCCCTGACATTTTCTATGAGAGACCCTTGCCTTATGTGCGCTGTTTACTCATCAAAGCCAGTCAATTGCGATTCCAATTCTAAAGCAGAACTGACAAGTGCCAATGGCATTTCACAGGGCAAAAATCGATTGTCATTTTGTCATTTTTCTGTGGAAATTTTCAACGCTTTCTGGGCGATTAGGCGCCACATTGAGGATGCAGAGAATGGGGAGGCGAGTCCTGCTGTCTGCGCGTGTGGGTGTATTGATAAGAACACGATAATGATGTCTAAGTCGCAAAATCCAATAATGAAAATTAATTTCACACACACTCACACGCACACAGAAGCAAGAGTGTAAGCCACAAGCCCTAAAGCAATTTATGCCAATTTAGAGGCAACGAGTAAGAGGGGAAGGTAGAACAGAAAGCGATAGAGAGAGAGAGTCACTTCCATGCCAGAAATATTTTTGACACCTGCTGAATTCCTATTGACAGCTGGGCACAGGTAAGGGGTAGTGCAGAGGCAGAAGGGTCTTTGGAAAATTCGCGTTTGAATTTGGAGCGTTTCAGGCTCCTGGCATGGTGCTTTCCGGGGGCTTTTCCATGCCGCTTGTGTGGGCATACGTGAAATTTTTGACAGTTATTTTAATGAAATTATGCAAGCACACTTTCACACACATTCATTCAGCCACTCAAAAGGGGGAGGGAGTGAGAGCCAAGGGTTAAGGGGGTGGTTTCTGGCCTGCAGCTGATTTGACGCGGCTATTCACTTCGTATGTGGGTTAATCATATGCATTTCGGAGGTTTTGCCAGGCGGCTGACGTTCTGCCACACAGCATTTTGGTTATTTAATTAGCACCTCTCCAAATACAACCACACACAGGCGCACAATTAACGCTCACATGTCCGCAAACATTGTGTGTGTGTGTATTTGGGGATAAATGTGTTAAAGTTTATACTAACATAGAGTTAGGAACCTATAATTATCGTTATAAAATACTTGTACTCGTTGGGATTTGAATCAATAGTTATGTTAAGATTAAGACCCTTTAAAAATCTTTCTAAAATCAGCTTGAACTTCCATCAAATTATAATTTTTCAAGTGCTCTTCGATCTCCCTTTGATTCACTGTCACTTCGACAAGTCATTCTTGGCGGAAGAAGGTCGCTCTCTCTGTGTCATCGCCTCTGATGTTCCTTCTGATTTTCCCAAGTGGCTAAAGATATCCACAAAAATACGAAAATTGTCGCACTGCCTCGGAAATTATCCCCGGGGGCTGGGAGGAGGTGAGCACGTGTTGAGTGGGCACAAAAAAAAAAAAAAACAGCAAGCAAAAGCAAGCACGGGGAAATGAGGGAAAAGTACAAACTTTTATTTGATACGTTTTTGATTTGCGTTGTCAGACAATGTCAATGTCTATCCCGGGATCTGTCGCCAGCTCCTCCTGTTCAAAACAATGACAAGTCCAAAAGGAGAAAGCGCAAAAGGAGATTTGAGACAGGATACAGAAGCCTGGGGACTCGGTACAAGGGAAATCAGAAAAGGGAAAGGACAGACAAATGCGCCAAAAGTCTCAAGTGCATCGTGACACGTGAGTTTTTTGCTGAACATTTCGGTTGAGTTTTTGGTAATTTGATTTCCACACCGAGATTTTTCCGGGGGCAGATGGGAGGGAAAGCCAAAGTTAACGCTACATTTGATGCCAATGGCAAAACAAATGCGGCAACGTGTGAGGAATTCTCAAGTTCTCTCTCCACCCTTCGATGAGAGGGAAGTGGAGTTTTACCAAAAGGACGGAGTGTGAGTATAATTTTGCATATTTGATTTTTTTTTATTTTCAAGCTAATAGAAAGAAAATTGCTCGATTTTCATTTTCCGTTACCTGGATAATTGGTGGGAGGCTTTGTAATTTGTTTGCGTCGTTTCTGGTTGGAAAATAATTCTCTTTCAAAGGTTGATGAGTTCTTTTTGATTCTCTTGTAGCAATACAAGAAAATAAGAGGGATTAGTTTTAGAATCTAAAATTATTTGTTGTTCTTTGAGATATAATTTTATATAGAATGAGATGAAAATTAAATTAAATTTTATTAATTCAATTGTACAGATTACTTTTTTAAGAGTTATTTTCCTATAAAAAATTTGTAAAATAGATAAATAAATACATCTAGAGATGCAGATGAGTAATTTTCATAGTTTTATTACAATTTGCGTTTATTTTTTAGATCAAAAGCCTTTTTAACCAATAAAATTGTAATTAAACTTATATTTAAAATAATACATTTAAAGATCATGTAAGACTTAATAAATACATTTTAAAAAAATTTATAAAAACTGAAAAACTTTAAAGAGCTTCTGAAATACCCAGAAATTTTGCTTTAGAGTATTCAAGCCTTCGACTCCGCCACCTACTCTGGTTTTTCACTTGATTTTTTGAAAAACAACGCACGTATTTGTCGTTTCCATTACAGTTGTGCTGATTTTGATTTGCTGCCCTTATGTCAGGGCTGTCCACCGCCCACACCCTTGGAAAAACCCGCCAGCTCTGTCAGTCAATCTCACATTCACTCAATCAGTCAGGCCCGGCAGTTTCAGTTAGTCGTTGCGTCAACACTTTGTGAAAACGGGGACGGGGTAGAAGAGGGCGGCCTGCAAAACACCTGCCACGCCCACACATTTGGGTTATATGTTTTGTTCAAGTCACGTTTGCTGTTGTTGTTGCTGCTGCTGCTGCTGCTACGAATTCTAGCACATTTTTTGCTACGGACTTATGACTTTTGTGCCCCAGAACTCATAGGCAATTTCCATCCCCTAGCTCAGCTCAGGTGGGCGTGGCACATTTGTCATACTCAAATTTAAAATTCAATTTACTTGCGTCATAAATTTAATAGCACAGCCAGAGGCAACGCCACAGGCACCGAATGCCAGTTGATTTGTCCAAATGCGAATGTGCTCCACATCAACGTGCGAAGGGTTGAGATTCCCGAGTTGGAGGATGAGTAATATTGGCCAGGATATACCAAGGAACATATGGAAAAAATGATGGGATCTCATAGGAATATTTTATGGGGAAATCAGAGGGAAATAAAGTGAAGAACTCGCGGAAATAAAATGCTGAAAATCACTTTGATTGTTGGGCGTTGTAAATCTAATCAAATTTTATAGGTTTCATCTAGTTTGAAGTCTGTAATAAAAATATAAGCAAAAATTTAAGGCGAGAAGAGGTTTAAATAAAGAAGTGGTTCATAAGAACTATAAGTTTTTCCTGAATATTATGGTTAAAAGAACTGTTTTAAATATATTATTATCTTATGAATAAGTAATGAATTGGGAAATATTATAAATATATGCAAATATTCCGAAAAAAAGGAATTTAAATTAATACGGATTTATAAAACTTCTTTAAGGCCCAAGTCCCTAAAGAACACATCCCCTGTTCACATTTAGTGCAGCTAACTCTCATTAGATATATACAACATGGTAATTGGCCAAGCTTGTTAGATGTTTACAAGACTTTTAATCCACACACAGACAACCACACTCATTCCAACCGGAAAAAAGAACAAATTAAAACTAAAACGAGGGAAGAAATCTCTGGTCGGTCCCTCAAGGCGTATACGTAATATGCTAAACAAAAGTGCGCCAATTAGAAGGGAAATTCAGTTTTTAAGCCCATCGCCTCCCCCAAGAAACCGCAAAAGCCAGAAAGTTGATTTCTTAGCAGGGCCTCTACGTATTTCCCTTCCCCTAAAAAAAGGAAGGAACCACAGACCGAACCGAATGTCGGACGAAGTCGGGGCAAGTCTGCCAACCGAGCTCTAAGCCAAAAAATGTTGGAGCAGCCGACCACAGCATTAAGCTGAAATGAGTCAAAATCTGTGTTCTGTGCGAGGGATGGGTGTGTGTACGAGTATGTGTTGGGTGTGTGCCGAGTGTTGTCAGTAACTTGTCTACTTGTTGTCTGAATCGTGTGGCAGTTTTCTGGGTCCTGAGAGTCCAAAATTCAAAACCCTCAACGAGAGACACACATATGCAGGAAAAAGATGAATGCATTTCAAATGAAGACAGCCAGAGGCAGGTCAGATTGCGAATACTCTTGAGAAAAATGATAAACTATACTGATGGATGGGGTTTGTAATTGCTAAAAGCGATCTTTAATGTTAGGGAACATTTTAGAGTTGAACGGGAACGTATTATTATTATTTCGTATTTATTTTTATTAATATTTTATGTTTATATGTAAAGAAGAACTATAAATAAAACTTGTTTAGCTTCAAAGAACTTATATTTAAAGAGGCCTTATCTCTTGGTCAGTTATAATTCTTTATCTCTTATTTCTTAAGCTACTCTTCCAATTAATCCCTCAGGTAAGAGCACCTAATCTTCGCTTCCAACCCACTCGGGAATAATTTTAGCAATTTCTAGTTGTATTTATATTTGATGTACCATTTTGTGGTCTGGCCAGAGTTTCGAACTGTGCAATGGCCAAAAGGGGCAGGAGGATTGGCTGACGGAAAAGACTGAGTGAAATATTCTGATTTGCGTCTTGTCACGCAGAAATAAAGCTAAAGTCCATTTTAATTGAGTTTTTCTCATGCTGCTGAATGCTTTTTGCAAATTTATGACAGCAGGCCAACCGAATAGCAACTGAACTGGACGGAATCCAGCCAAAGCGAATCTCACCGAACCGTAGCGAAGCGTATGAATGTGTAATAAAATGCATTTTTAGCCATTTTGTCACATGAGTTTGATTTCATTTAGATTTGGCACCAGCCCCGGCAAAATATCAAATGAAATGAAAGCAGAGTTTAAGGAAATATGCTGAATGCGAGTGAAATGACATGGAATTTAGTGTGCGGCTCAAATTTATGGTCGAATGTGTGGCAGTTAAATTGAGCTGAGAAATATGGAAAAGTTTTTCCTTTCTCCTGAGGGAGGGAAGGAGGTGCTTCTTATTTTCTGGCTGCTGTATGACAAAGTTTTTCCTCAACATCTTGCGCTTGTTATTTTCCACGTGCACCGCTGCGATATCAAAGGAAACACAACTGGCAAGATTTCGAGCTGCGGGTTTTCCACCCATTTTCCACCACTTCAATTGAGCGGCGGCGGCAGCAGCGGCTGCTTTTAATGTTTCTGTTTTTCCGTTTCGTTCCTTTATTTTCGTTTTCATTTTTATTTTGATTTGGCCCCCGGCCTCCCCTTACTCTCCCCTTGCGGAAAATCTGCGTAATCAACGGCAGGCGGGGGAGAGAGAAGTGAAAACGGAGAAAATAAGTTTTGCCGCAAAAATAAATAAATAAATAACATTTTGTATAATAAAAATGCACAGCCGCCAGTCGGGGGAAAACTCGGAAAAACAACAGGAAGCATAAATTTTGTTAGTGCAGCCAAAGGAAACCGGAAACGGTGCGGGGTGGTGGAAGGTGGAAAATGCGGGGAAATCGGGGCCGAACCGGTCGAACTTTGATGTGATTAGGCCACTCGCTTGGCCGGAAATTGTTTAGTTTTGAGCGAAAGGTGGACTTTAAATTATATTAACTTGTTCTTCACATTTTTGTCACAAAAATGTCGTCTGCATAAAAATTTAAATTTATTAAAATACAAATTTAATTTTTAAATGTTACCAAACGACTTCTCGTCTAATTTTTATGAAATTCAATATAAAGTCATAAAAATACTCAAAAACCATTGCAAATTTTCTTAATTCAATTAAAATTTTTAAATTAATTTTATTAGAATCAAAAACTACAAAAATGACCTCAAATTCAGTCACTATCTCACATATTTTAATTAAAGTTTAACATATTCTTAACTTTAAGCCAAATCCATTCATTGGAAATGAAATTTTAATATATTTCAGCCCCCAATGACCATAATTTAATCACAGAACTCAGAGGGAAAAAGCTATCTCCCAGTTTTTGGCCGAACCATGTTCACCTGTCGCTCAGGAACTCCCAACAGCAACTCCCCGGCACATTTGCCAAATCAATATGCAATATCCCACAAGTAACGGATTTTGAACGCTCACACCTTACTACACCTCACACCACACACTTCACACACCTGCACAGCTGCACACTCAGAAAGAACAGGGCAATCATATATCGATGGGGCGAAAGCCGAACCGAACCAAACAGAACCGCCTGTCATAAAAGCCGCACTCGCAGTTGGCTGCATCAAGAGGCAACTGTGGCATGAAAAGCACACAAAAACTAGGTTAGTTGCCGAGATTTTTTTACCTTCGCCAACATGACCTGCCTCCCAGATTCCCAGCCACCTGCAAAAATAACAATTGCACCCCAGAACCTCCGCCAGTGCCCGCTCCAAAGTCCCCCGTTCCCTGGGCCATCCGTTCTCATGTCTCTGCCAATGCATTTCAAAACAGAACCAGAAGAAGCGATTCGGGCAAGGCGGTTGGCCACGCCTCCCGCCTCTCGACCCTCCTCCGTATCTGTCAAGTGAACTGGAAGTGATACGGATACATGCAGAGAGGGGAGGATGGGGACGAGGACTGCATCCGGACAGCGACGGAGCGGAGCGGAGCGTAGCAAGAACGCTGAGCGTGTTCACGTGCAAAATTGCAGCGATTCCCAGGCGAGTTTCGGTTTCTCCTTCAAAATCGAATTCGTTTCGCTGAAAGCACTGAGAAAATAGAGTTTTAATGCTTTCAAACTGAATTCTTAAGAAAAGATAAAAAGACATCAATGAAAAAACTGCTAAGAATAGAATTTAAATATTTTGTTTTTAGTAATTTGAGGAATTTCCTAAAACACAAGATATTTTTTAATAATAATATGTTAATAAAACAAGATATTTCTTTGTATGTAGGATGAAAGAGTGTGCTTTTGCGAGTGTTAGTGCAATTCGAGTTCCATTTGGAGTGCCGATCGTTGACGATGACGGGCAGGATGCAATGAGAACCGAAAACGGACTGCCAAGGATTTTAATCAGCTGTTGTCGCTCTCAATGAAGTTGAATTGAAACTGATCAGATGCAGGCACTTGACATTCAAGCGGTGGCCAAATTTAACATTAGCTGCTATTTAAATTTATATTATATTTTTTTTTTAGTATAAATACACTTGATCCCTTGAATCTATTGCAGACTGCAAGTATAAAAGCATCCCTGCATGCCTGATGATTATCAAATATATATTTTATAAGATTGTATGTAAATTTCTAAATTTAATTTGTCTGCAGGACATTTAAATATCAAATAGTACATATTGTAAATTGTTAAATATAAAAAAAGGGCATTGAAAAGTTTAAAAGCCAACATTCTCTTTAGTTAAATTTTGCTATTAAAAAATTGTTTGCAATGTTACTTCTTGGAATCCGAATATTCCACTGTACACCTTAGCATTTCGACCTCAACGATGAATGATGCCCATTGCGCTGGCCACCGTCTTTTGGTGTTTCGCCTTTGGTTTGGCACACAAACCCTTCTGGCCACAGATTGTTTGTCCACGTTGCATTTGCCGCTAAATTGTTTGTGTTCCCTCATTCATCCCCACAGCCTCATGCCTTCTCTCTAGGTCTTCTCCATCTCCTCCCTTGGCTGTCATCCCTTTTATTCCTCTGATTTTGGCGAACCCCCCACCGCCATCGATGTGCGTGCAATGCCATTAACAATACGCCCAATGCCAAAAACGGGCAAACGCGCCAAATCCATTGTTATTTCGGTGGTCGATTGTTGTTCTTCCGGCTTGCGTGAGCTTACTGTGGCCCCAGCCACGCCCTCCTTTTGCGAGCCCCAACCGCCCAACTCGCTGTGCAAATTGTGCAAACAAACAGCGGATGTTACTGCGGCAGAGAAGGCAGAGGGATTGCTCTGAAAGGATGCTCCTCGTTACACTAGAAAAAGAAATGTGTGTGTGACTGGGAAATGGATTTAAATTTATTTCAAGGAAAATCTATTGAATTACTTTAAATAAAATGATATAATCAAGGTAATTGAACAAACAATTTAATTAAAAAAACAATTTAATTCAAATTTAAAGGAATTCTTTTATAACCGATATATTTTTTCTTCCTGTATGCTAAACTTGTGCCACAAATCGCTTCCATTTTGGTATCCTCTACCCTCTACCCTCATCTCTGGCTCCCCCCGTTGCAGGATAATTTAGCGGGCTGTGGGCGTCGGCCTGGGCTTTGTTTTTTCAGCTCGGTTTGTTCTCAACTGCAATAATCTTATTAGCAGTTTGTTGTTCGAACCTAATCAATTACCAACGTAATTACAAACTTTGCTAATCTGCCTCGGTTTCCCCAGCGACGACGCCATCCCCCCTCCCTCCCTCCCTCCCAATATGGTCGATGTTCGTGTCCATGTTCATGTTCATGTCTAGATTGGAACACATCCTGCACACATGTACTCCCAATCTCACAGGCGGCTCGTGGTAGATGGGAATACACGCTTCGCTGGTGTGGCTCAAATTTAGTGGCCTAAATAGCGATTTGGCCAGTGGAGCATGACAAAAGATCTCATCAAACGCTCGCGAATTGTTAACCAGATGGGATTTAGGGCCGTGGCAACGGATGGGATTTCGATTAAGAGTTAGCTGAGAGGTTGTCAGGGAAATGAGGCAGGAATAGGGCTCAAGGATCTTAGGGTTGAACGAGGAAAGTGTCTATAAATAAACCACCTTTACCTTAAAGTTTCTTACGACTGTTACTATGTGTTTTAAGAACAATTTATATAGAAAAAGATTTAACATATGCCACCTTACTCTTCTGCTTAACTCTGCCCCTAAGCTTTTTCTTAGAAAATTTGCTTTACCTCCAATGACTGATTTTCCTTGCAGATTTCCCCAAATAGTCATCAGATACGGTGATCAATGGGGCGCTTATCCCAGGCCAACAATCAATTTCTTACCTTACTATTGTTGCCGAGCGTTTCTTCGCCCAAATGCCAAAAAGTTTTTGGCTTAATCAAATGCCAAAATATTTGAATATGCCAAGAGACGAAATTATTGCCGTGTAAGCGCCGACGTAGCCTTTCCTCCTTTACGGTTGGCATTTGCTCGAAGAAAACTTTGCCACGCATGATTTAAATGGGAATAAATCTTGCGTTAAGACTTGACTTGGATTTGGATTATGCAACGCCTGAAAGGGAGTGAGTGAGTGAGTGAGTAGGAGGAACTGGCACCGGAACGAACTTGCTGCGTCACGTAGTTGGTAAATTTGTTTACACGTCCTGCTCCGAATCCCCACTTCCCCATTCCGTCGCTTTAGAATCGGGATCTCGCCAGGCTCCAGCACCCTCGAGCTGTCGCCTCTCTTTGCCCTCCACAATTGGCATAAAGTTTCTCATATGCAAATCGCAAGTTTAGCAAAATATTTCGTTTATTGTTGAAGTTTTCCTTTAGTTACTACAACTCTCGCTCTCTTCTCTGGCAGTCGTCAACATTTTGTACGTCTTTCGTTCGTTTATTTTTCCCCCGAAGTCGCCTTGGCTGAAAGTTTTTCATCGCAAAGTTTCCCTGGCTCAAGACATTTTTTGATAAATTATCCAGCGCCAGTTTGTGTAACTTATTTCCAGTGAAAATGCGTTCTTTTTTATTATTTCTGTTGTTTTTTTTTTGGTTTTTTATAAAAATCATGACACCTTTTATTGATTTACTTATTTTGTTTGGATGCTGCTGATGTGTTGTGTGTGTGTGTTTTACGTTTTACTTAAAGTAGATATATAATCCATTCACTTAGACAACTGGGTTTTATCACTAGAATTACGTTTAGCATCAGCAAATACTTCTGCGCTTTTCCAAACTAATATTATTCTCCTTATCAAATTGCATACCAATTTCCATTATCGGGTAGTGAAGATAGCTTAAAATCTAGTCAGAACACACAGCCTTGCTTTGTTTCTCTAAAAAATTACACTTAGAAGCTAGCTTTTATAATTACACATTTAATTACACACAGAACATTAATTCATATCGTTGAGCTTAGATCTATGAAGAATGTTTTTTTTTTGTCTGCGTTGAAATTGTTTAATTTAAAGCCACATCCAGATAGTTTAAAATGCACACAGCTTCGACGCTACTTGTCTCTTGCCCGGAAATAAACTTTGAAAATCAGGTTAAAAACGGAAAATAATTTAGCTAACCTTTATATCTGATTTGTCAATGCTTTTATTCGGCTACAACATATCGTTTTTTAAACAAGAAATAATATAATTTCGGATTCTTTTATTTATAAGTTTAATTTGTTAAAAATAGCGTGCTTTACAAGCTTATAAAATGGCTTTCCTTGGCTATGGTACAACATTTTTGAATACAGATTTTTACAGAGAGTCCTAGAAAATTTTTGTTGTTAAAATATACAGTTCTTGAAAATTTGTATGTGACAGCAAATGTATAGGTGTGTTGCTATATTCCTCAGATGCTCGAGACTCAGGCGCACGATATATTTACATTTTTCGGGACCTAAGCCTACAACTGCTGCAATGAGATGGAAAGTGTTTGATTAAATATAGAATATATGTATAATATTATAAAGAAATATATACCTCTCAGCTGGCGGCCTGCAACAACTACCACTTGACTTTGCCCCCCCCATCAGCTTGCGTCCACATTGCGTCTAATAAGTAATAGAAAAGCACTATTAATTAATACATAAATATTAGGCACAGGTAAATGTAGTGTGGAATCCTCTGAAATAAAGTAAAAAATCTATAAGGAATAAATAAATCTATAAGCAAATAAAAATAAACAGCGATTTAAATACAGAGATTATATATATATTTGTTGTGCATTTGAAACAGAGAACAAAACTTTATTAAGATATGTTTTATGTAGTTCAATGAGTTCTTTACATATGTGTTGTGTTGTGTTGTGTTGTGTGTGTGTGTTGTGAGTTTTTACATAAACAAATTATGCTACATTATGTGCACTCATCTACTTCAAAGATGTGCCACGACAGACAACTAACTAAAACAATAAGTTTACAGGAAATGAATCATATATGCATCATTTTATAATACCAGATTTGTGTAAATTTGGAACGGAAAACTAAAAAAGTAAAATAAACTCCATGGGAATAACAATAGTTGTTCTTTTTGTTTTCGATTTCATTTCGAATGTGTGTATTGTCTTTTTACGCAAAGCTCTTTACAAATCGCATTATGTGAATTTGTTTGTTTAATTATAATAATAATTAATAATAAAAGGGATGGTGGTGTATGGTGTGTGTGTGTGTGTGTGTGTTGTGTGGGTAACAAAAACATTTCTTTTTTTTTCAGTACAAATAAAAATGTGAGTTAGTTGGGATATTTAACAAATCAGATAACTAAAAACTAATTATGCCAAACAGCATAAATGTGGGTATATAGAATATATATAGAGAGATAATCCATTGAACAAAACGAGTAACTTGTAACTAGATCTAGGATATATATATCGTATGTTTACAGATATATATGTTTATAGTAAGAACTTCATTGTGACTTGCAACATGAGAGATGAACAAATCAAACAGAGAAAGAGTGCTTATAAAATTATCAGATATATCAAAAACTTATAAACTAACACTCTGAACAGATTGTTTTTTTTACTATTTTTATTGTTTAGTTTCGTGTGTGTTTGTGTGTGTGTGTGAGTCATGAATATAAGTATACAAAATATGTAATAAAAAAGGCGATGGTTCAACCAACTCGTACGATAGTTTAAAAATAAGAAAACAAGTCGTAAAAGTAGGAAGGTAAGGGGAACTTCAACAGAAAGTTAACTAATCTACAGTCTAACATGTGTATTCTTCGTTTTGTTTCTTTTCTTTTTTTTTATGTAAGTTTTCATTAGTGTATTTTGTTCTTTTTTTGTTTTTTCTTTAGTTTTGTTTGTTTTAATTCAACATATAACGTGCTAAATCATAAGTGACGCTGTCTCATTTTGGCACAGATTTTGTTTCATGTCTTTTGCTGTTTTTTTTTTTTTGTATTTTCAAGATACGTACAACGTTGGCATTTGCATCGGGTTACTCTTGCAATGCGCGCGCTCTACACGGCAACTCTTCATTCATTGACTACTCCATATTTCACAAATCTCAATATTCTCTACTCGGTCTCCGACAGCACGGATGACCCGTCGTTCTTGGTGGGAGGGAAGGCCTCCTTGGGAGTCCGACCCGCTAGTACGGCTTCGAGTCCTTTGGCTTCTTCAGCTGCACCTTCAGGCGCTTGGTGCCCACCTGAAAGCCGTTCATGGCCTTGATGGCCACCTGGGCCGCATCGGGATTGTCGAAAGACACGAAGCCGAAGCACTTGGACAGGCTCGTCTGCTTATCGATGAAGACCTTGGCCGAGATCACATTGCCGAATGGCAGGAAGGTGGAGGCCAGATCCGTGTCGGTAAACTCCTGCGGCAGATGATAAATGAATAAATTGCAGCCCTCGGGTCCTGAAAGAAATAGAAATAAATTGAATATTTATAATTAAAATATGTTTAAAGCCTTTATAAAGTAAATCTAAACAAAAAATCACATAAATATAGACACATTGTTTCCCTATAATTAGTTGGACGTGGACTTAGACGTTGCCCCTGTTACTTTTACTTCTAATGCTGCTGCTGCTGCTACTACCATCTGCATCAGAGTCTCACCTGGCAACAGCCAATTAATTAAGCAGTGCCACCCATCCATTTACTGCGCGTTTCTATCATTGCCACCCACTAAACCGCAGAGCGGAGACTCAGTAAGTTGAGCGGACAAAGTTGGAAAATATAAGCGCCGGGAGCAGGGAGAAATCCTGGGCCAGCAGCATCAGCATCTGATTGCCAAAACGGAAACGGAAATGATGCGCTCGACTAACGCGCGATGCTGCATGCAGTTGCCAGACCCTCTCGGGCAGGGTGTGACACTTTGTTTAGCTGCACGTGCCACGACTGCTGCTGGCACCGCCTCGCCATCATTATCTTTCGTAGCATTATCATCATCATCATCATCATCAGGTTTCGCGACATTATCATCATAGTGGCGCCGTCTCTTTCGCTGTCCCTCTACTATCCCCTGTACCCATCTCTGTCAGACGCACATTAACGCGGCTCACGCCTCGTGCTGCGGTTGCACTTTTCGTGCAAATTACTGTCAACGTCACTGGCAATGAGCAGTCAGCAGATGAGTAGTCAGCAGTCGGCAGTCAGCAGTATTACACCCCACCACACAGAGAAAAAATCTTACAAAGTAAACTATTAAATTTGTGAAGAAATTCTACTTAGGTATTCATCATAAAATAAGATTTATACATTTAAGCCAAAGCCAAAAGGCATTGGTAACATTTTTGGTGTCATAAATGAATATTTGTGATTAGAAATATTATTTTATATAAATTGTTTGCAGTGTAAATAAAGTAAGAGGACACAGACAACGAGAGAGAGCAGACGAAAGCTGCGTGCGTCAGCAGTCGCGTTTTCACTTTCGTGATGCTTTTTAATGACAGCTAAACGCTTCGAATAGCAGCTGGTATATTGTGGCCTTCTCAATATTATTAAATATAAAGGCACACACCCAAATCCTGAGAAGGGAAATACAATATGAAGGAAGAGTTATTTATGTAAAGTTACCAGTAAATAAATCTCCTTGCAATTGTTTATTCAAATTTTAATAAATTATAATAATTAAAATGAAAATGAAATGCTAGTAAATATGTTTCAGTCAGTAAAAAACTCCTACTTCTTTCTACAGTGCACTATGGGGTTTTTGACCACTTTTTGTGGCATTAAGTAATAACTCGGTCAGTTTTGGAGATATCGACACGAAACTTTACCAATCGTCATTATTTGTCCCTAGGCACATTTGGTATGAAAATCGTTCGGATCAGGAAACTATATCCTATAGCTCCCATAGGAACGATCGGGTAAAACTAAAGATAAATTATTGAAATTTTAGGAGCTGAAATTTGTTCCTCTTTTAACACGATATAGCAATTTTGAATTAAATCGGATAACGCTTTCCTTAGAAATAACCGAACTAAAATACCGGGTTTCAGTGTTTTTCTCATACAAATGCCATACAAATCGGCCATGGAGACAGTGAGGAAAATTCAAATTGCACCAATAGTGCGGAAAAGTGCACAATAAGACAAACAGCATTTTGCTCAGAATTGACAACGCTACAACATACACTTGGACGCATTGAAGACTAATGCGGACTTCTATTTCAAAACTCTTCCCAAAGTTGAAATTTGTTCCTAAAAATTTAGCTAAAGGTGCATTTTTAAAATGACAAAATGTTAGTGCAGACTCGCACAATTTGATCAATTAATACATTTAACATGTAGTACAAATCTGTGAAATTAGTGCCCATTAATTTGTTTCTTTAAAAATGGTGTTTTATACGAAATATTTAATTTCAAAGATCACCGATAAAAAATTGCAAACTTAGCGCACGTTCTTTGGGATGCAACAGCTGACTTTACAGCTGTTAAGCTAACATATGCTGTTAAGTATTAATATTTTGAGTATGAGGCATAACAGTTTGATGTTCTGTTAATACATTC